>JAZHYW010003709.1:0-48999 GCA_037355805.1 Ixodes ricinus | reverse complement strand
TTTGCTCGTGGTGTGAAGCCATGCAAATTTTTTAGTTTCTTTTTGCGTTTTTTTTCTGCGTCTTTTCTTTTTGTGAGTGTAGTGTAATCGACAGTGTTTGAGTAATCTATCATGACATATCAACGAGAAAAGAAAATGCATTTGTAGTTGCAATAACTGCTGAGGTGATCACCGGCACTACGATTTCAATGGACGTTATTCATTATTAGCGCGATGTCTCGGCGGCTGCGAGCACTATCAGAGGCACCGCGCCATCTTTGACGCTTCACAGACAAGACCTCCGGCCTCAGTACGGACCCTATTCTCTCAGCAAAGCGTTCTTCGCATGTTCTTTTTTTTCAGGTATATTAAAGGTGTCAGCCGTTCAAGAATAAATTACGAATATCGTCAAGCTCAAGTGTGTTGTTGGGGATTTCACGAAGAATTTCTTTCAAAGCATGAAATGCTTTGTAATGGAAACCTCGATTTCCAACATTTTGTTTGTGCGTCCATCCGTCCCTCCGTGCATTACCCGTTCAATTTTGCTGAAAAATTGACGTCACGTGACCTATACGTCGATCCTGTTTCCCTTATAAATGTAGCGGAAAAATTTACGTCTTCTGACTTAAACTCGAATTGAGTTTCCTCGCTAGATTTCCTTTGGAAATCCACGTCCAGTGACCTCAGAACCAATTCAATTTCGCCGTTAAATCTAACGGGGAAATATGCCTCCCGTGACACGCCAATTGCCTTTCACCATTCTTATATTTACTTCCTCCCTCCCTTCCTCTACCCATACCTCCCCTCTAGGGTGTCCTCAATATCTGCCTCCTTTCCCCTTGCTCCCCATCTGCCTTCAGTTACATACTTTTCCCTCCACCTCCCTTTTTTCCTCATCCCTCCCCTATTTTCCTGCGACGCATACAACCTCCTCCCTCTTTCCTCCTCCCCCTCATCGGTCGTGTGACACACCATATCAGTGTCCCCGCTAAACATAGCGGGGACACTGATATGGTTTCCCCGCTAAACTTAGCTGGAAAATTGACGCCACCTGACCTCAACACTAATTCTGTTTCCCCGCTAAATTTACCGGGAAAATGACTTCACACGACTTCATGTCACGTCACCCATAAACAAATTAAGTTTCTCAGCTAAATTTAGCGGGAACATTGACGTCACGTGACCTTAACACCAATTCAATTTCCCGCTAAATTTAGGGGGCGGTTACGCGACGGCGACAGCGACGCTAACGGCTACGCCGCCAAACGCAGGAGCGGGCGTCTAAGAGCTGCGCTCTATAAAACAATTTCTAAAAACCAAATTTAAAGTTCTCGTGCGATCCGCGCCAGTGCAGTGACGTCGAAGATTGAGTCGTCCTGCATATTCAAGCTTCTCTCGATGCCTCCGTTCCGTGTTCGCCCGCGGCACCGCGACGAGCCGCTCCGTGCGGCCCGCCTATCGCTGTGAGCAGACGACGCTTAACTTTCGAGTCTGAAGTTCTTTTAGGGCCCTTTCAGTGATCTCAAATCCTTTGAAACGTTGTGAGGTCGAAGAGAATGCTCAGTGGACGTTTGTGAGCGACGTGAGGGGCCACGTCACGCCGGTTCTGCGTGATATGCTGCCCCAGCGGAGTCACAACCGAAACTACGGTACACACACACCAAAGCCAGTTGTGTTGACCGTCTGACGATTTCCTTTCCGAAGTCTGAGAAGTCGTCGGGCACCTAAAAATGAGAACTTCGTCCAAATCCATGACTCACCAATCATCATCACTACTACAGGCGTCGAGCCCCGCCATGTTTTTCCGAGGGAGCATAGAAAGCCAGGAGGCGACATCACCCCGGACTCCGATTTTTGGTATATCAAAAAGAAGGGCCATAGTGGGTTGGCAATCGCGTTAAAAAAACATGTCTTACGAATGCCGTTATTAAATATTATAAGAATGTCGCTTACAACGCTTACAAATTTTATATTCAATCACGTCAAAATAAAATGAGGCGAGGAGGTGTTGAGAAACGGGAGAGAAAAGCACCAAAAAGAAAAAAAAAGGCGCGCGCGCGTGCGTAAGTAAGTATTTTTGCGTGCTGGTAGTTTTTGCGTGTTTATTACTACAACTTGTATTGTTTTTGACAAGAAAAACGAATACGACCTTTGGGGTGGCAGTGCCCATTTAAGCGTGTAACGCGAGAGCGTTATCGGGCCCGTTCGTAGAACCGTTTCAAAGAAACCCGCACTCGTGTCCAAGCCGCACAGGCGTGTGTGCGTGGTCTAGTTGGTAGCTTAACGTGTCACGTGATGTGCGGCCAAATTTAGTAGGTGGATAGGGTCATGACATCAGAATCACGTGTGACGTCACACGTGACTGTGACGTCGTGGCTCTATCACCCAATCAGGGATTTTCCGGTCCCACCGACGCCGACGTCGATGCCGGATTTTCTGCGACAGGAGCTCTTGACTCCCGGAAAAATCGCTCCTAGAATCTGCATTTCAATCGCTATCGACCAACACAGTTTAAAAAAAGCCCGTGTTTGTCCACACCAGGTGTGAGAAACACACGCTCGCAGAGACCAGATTCGCGCGAGATAAAGCATCTGCGCATGCTCAGTACAGACAACAGCGCCACCGTAGTGGCGTGACGTCAGAGAGTTACATCAGTTTATAGAACTGAAAGTAAAAGTCGCTGCGATTGTTTTGAATAAAAATTAACTTTATTCTATATTTGTTCACCCCTAAACAAACCGGCCATGGGAAACTCTAATAAACGTGCTTGTTAGACCAATAGGACGTCGATACACGTGATGACGCCCATACCCTTGCGTAAAGAGCACAGAGAGTGTCCAACTGCTCAGTCAGGGTTGCCTGGTCTATGGGCCGCGTTTGCAATACGAGCTGCGAGGAGGTGACGAACACGTTGGTCGTCTGCAAGCGGCCTTTCCTATTGGGTACGCGACAAGGCAGCGCATGCGCAATTGCGACCGAGAAGGACGGCCCCTGCGGAGGTTGTTGTTGTAAGCCTTCTAGAAGGGTTGGATGGGAAAGTGACAGCGTACACGATTGGCTCTCCCTTTCCCCACAACCCGCCTGCAACGCTTACAAGAACAACCTCCGCAGGAGACGTCCTCCCTTAAATTGCAATCCATGGGTTGAGTTGGACACTCTTCTCAATCTACGCTATCTATCCACTCGCAGAGCGCTATTGATAAAAGGGAGGGAAGGGTATCGTTTTTTGAAGCTAAATCCGATAAACAACTTGCGTTTTTATGTGTGTGTTTTTTGCTTCGTTTTTACCATGCTGTGAATTAGTTGGATAGCGCAATGCGTTTCTGTTATTTGCTGGTTCATTCAAGGAATATAAAAAAGTAGGTCACTATTTTACGCGACTGTATCCACCCTCTCCCCGGCAATAATGTGCCTGGCACTGCTGAGTAATTTGGAATAAATAAATATTATGGTGAACATAAAGACGCGCGTCCCCCCCCCCACCCCATCGCTAGCAATTTAAAATTCAACAACCTTTGTTTAGAGACATCCAAAATCAACTCGTTCTTTTTTCAATTGCAGTCAGATTATTGTACTTCCTGATTCATCATGGGGGCATCTGTACTCTCCATGTTGCTTCTATTGAATGGTATGTTACACAAACTTTGCAAACGTCTTGAGAAACACAGCCGCCGGAAGAGAAAATCAAAATGCACTACTTCAAATTTTGCAGCATCTGTAAGCCACTGGTCCGATGAAAAAATTCATGATGGCAAAAAAGGACGTGAGTCGTAAAGTTCTCCATTATAATTTGCAGATTTGTTGCTATGATTTTGTTATTACGCTGTAGGAATCTATTGAGCCAATTGCATATGTTTAAAAGGTTATTCACCCGGAAGTCGAACACTTAAAATAACTCTACTTAACAGGCAATTAAGAGAGAGTCGGCGAACTATACTTTTCCTACAAACCGCTAAATTGTGAATTTATTTTCCGCGTTGCTTTGGTAATGGGCACTATTTCCTCCGTGTAACGAGTAACTATATACCGTTTTTTTAAGCTTTAAAGATTTGTTAAAAAAAGCCGTGAAAGCTATAGTCATGCGTTTTGCGCAGGTGAGTTATACGGCCACGGGGACGTAAAGCAGGAGGCTTATCGTAACGCTCAGTTGTATATTTAGATAAAACTTGTTAATTCACTTTAAAATTAGCGATATGAAACATATGGTTCCCATTTGAAACTTTTTGAGCCTCATCGAAATACACTAAATCAGTAATTTTCAGAAAGACTTTGTGCCTGTGAGAAGCGCAGTCGCGAGCTCAATTTACCCATCGTGCAGCAGGAGCAAGGCTACCTTAGCGATAAGGCGCCCGCTGGATTTTTCCGGCTCTTATCATAGCCGCGGCCCTGTAGCAGCTGCACGGGTGGTATTCTTAGAGCACCACTACGCTCCGCAGCGTTCAAAGTATTCCTAAAAATTAATAATTTAATAGTTTGCGATGGAGCTCAGCAAGTTACTCATTGGAACCATATATCGATTTTCACTCATTATAAAGTTATTGAACAAATTTGACTTAAATATCCGACTGATCGTTACGATTAGCCCCACATACTATTTCCCCCTGGCCGTAAAACTCACCTGCAAAAAACGAATAAGGGTTGATTTCACGGCTATTTAAACCAATATGTAAAGCTTTAAAAAAAGATGAAAGCCGTTAACAACTCCCTGTAACACCGAATTAGAGCGCAGCTCTTGAGGAGAAGGAGGGAAGCGTACTGAGGGAGCGTATACCCTCCTCCCTCCTCCTCACCTCCTGATCGTGCCTGCTACTCGGCCCTCCGAGTGGTGGCGCCGTCGCGTAATCGTGGGGTCACGTGACCCCTGTGACGTCCCGTGAACTCATGGGGGTTACGTGACGTCACCGGAGTCACGTGACCTCACTGGGGTCACGAGTCGTCACCGGGGTCACGTGACCTCACGAGGTCACGTGACGCCACAGTGGTCACGTGACCTCAGGGGGGTCACGTGTCGTCACCGGGGTCACGTGACTTCATTGTTAAGCCGATGGCGACGCCGACTCCGCTCAAGCCAGAAACGGGCGCCTAAGAGCTGCGCTCTAAAATTACAAGACGATACATTGCTGCATGAATTCTTAGGAATGCGTTAGCATCGCCCTTGGAAATGCCACACACGTTCGTATTTAGGAAACGCTAACGCGCTGACCCCTTCACTTTTCTCTTTTGACTTTCTCTTTTGCTACATATATTTTTGCTGCCTCTTTTTGGCCTCTTTAGGGGGTCAGTTCAGCGTTTTCCAAAGGGAGACGTGTGTTACGTTTGCCAGGGGTCATCCGAACGGATTCCCCGAGAATACCCGTGGCAGGAAGCGTATCCACATCACTCGTGGAAGGAACCGCATCCTCATCGCTCGTGGAGGAAATCGCATCCATCGTTTTAACTACACATACATCCCAGCCCACGTACCGCTACCACGTAAGCCCAGAGCAAAGAACATCCGGCAACGGCAAAGCGGCAACTGAGCCCGCGTTCCGCCGCGCTGCGCCGCAACACCTCTTAGATAACAAAGCCGTAGTGCTTAATGAGATGGCGTCATCAGACAAGGCCTACGCTGGACAGAGATTGGAAACGATTTATGCGTCAACGATCGGCTCAAACTTGACTCGAAGCCGAGCGCTGGCGCAGCACTTGTTTTCAACCTGTGTCCCGTGTTGGCCTTCTCTGATGACACCGTCTCATTCAGCAGTACCGCTTTGCTATTTAGGAGGTGTTGCGCTGCGCCTCCTCTCTGGCTCCGCGCCAGCTATGCTCGTGTTTTCGGCGAAAACGAAAGGGCTCGTTTTGACGAAAACCCGGTGGTGTCTGTCAGTTTCCCAGAGCCGGGGAGAGAGGAAAGCTTGACGCGTCCTGACGTCAGCACTACGGACTAATGGGAGCGGCGCACACGTCACTCTCTCCCCCTCCCTTTACCTCCCTTCTGGGCGCTGATCAAGAAAAAGGCACCGCCGTGTTTTCGTCATGATGAGCGTTCTAATACTAACGCATTACAACACATTGTATACTGTATTCAGCCTTAAGCTGAGAAAACGGTGGGAGCTACGTGCCCGGCAGATCAATCAGCCGCCTCCATCTTATCACCTGACCCGTATCTTCACTTGTAGGTATGGGCGGGCGAGTGCATGATGACGTGGCGAAAGAGAGGCGTATGACTGGTCCAAAGAGGACGTAGCTTCCACCCCAGTCTCAGCTTAGGGGAGAATGGAGAATAGTTTTCATCGTTCGTACAATCCACTTTTATTTTCAGGTACCGAAAATGTGAAATTGCGTTCTTTAACTTCCACAAAACTGTAAAAGAGCATCTTGATCTCTGATTGTATGGAAGTACTACTTAAAGCAGACGCTGAATGCGACAGGAAGATAAATATTACTCGTATAATCAATCGATTTCGAGAAGGCAATTTAAATATCCTCGAGAGAGTTTTCTCGATAAAGTTCAGTTCGCCATAGATAAAAAAAACTTTTAACTGCTTGGATAGGTTTAATTTAACAACGCGTGAAGGCACTGCCAAAACCCACAAAGAGGGTTGGCCTTTTCGTGTCTTGGCAGGGAGGTATGTCTAGATTTCTTTTATGCCACCTTAACAACCTTCAACTGAATGACCCTTTCCTAATTCCAAAGTCAGAGTCATTGAGAGACTACCTAAAATCAAGTGCCTCGACGGTAAAGTTTGAACTTTCCCTTGACATGGAGGACTTCTTCTATTCGGTCCCTCGTGCAAGAATGTTTGAAGCAGTCAGCGACTGCACAGAGGCTAACGGAACTGTGTCGTTTCAAAATCAATGTGGTATACCGTCAGAATCTTTTATGGAACTCCTGAGGTTCTACCTGACATCAGCCTTTGTGACTTTCAACGGCAATACTTACATCCAAAAGAAAGGGATTTGCACAGGCTCCTGTGTAGCACATGTTTTATGCGATATTTTCCTCTCCCATTGTGACAGGGGCATAGCCCAGGACCTTCCCACAACCCTGCTAACGGGTATCTTTATATACATGGATGACTATCTCGTTCTAATTTGAATGAGACCTGACAAATACAACTCTGCTACATTCAACATCATATGTAACACGTTCACGCATGAGTTACCAACTAATTGCGAGATTCAACTGTTATATCTCCAACTTTCCTTTGAGGACACACACACGTGTTGAACCTGCTCACCGCAGTCAAAAAAGAGACTCCTACCGTTTGAGTCTGCCTACTCAAAGATAAGCATAATAGGAATAGTCCAAAGTTGCTTCAAAGCGGCCTTGCAGAAGTCTAGTAAACACACGGCCAACTGTAGTTTCGAAGCACAAGTGCAAAAACTGCAGGAATCCGGATAGACTAATCTATTATTTTTGATGTAGCAAAATGCCTGACGACTCCCAATGAAAGAGGAAAACAAAATTATGAGAAGTAAAGCCGGCTGCATGTGATACCCTGAATTTACAACATATTTCACAACTTGAAACGAAGAGCTTCAAAATACGAAGTACCGATAATATTATCTGCACCTAACAAACTAAAAAAATTGTGTTTCAAGATTAATTCGCTAAATGAAAATAATAAACAATGCACCGTCAATCGTACACATAAGTACGCCATCTGCAACACCAACGTAGTGTATGAAACTCCGTTCACTTGTGGGAAAGTGTACGTTGGACAATCTGGCCGTTGTATGAATGTGAGACTTCGAGAGCATTACTATTGTTTTTAAATGATCACCATCGGGTCTTCTCGCCATACACGTCCGGGTCTGCCACTGCACACCTATGTTCCAAAAGACTAAAATACTCAAGCGCTACCATAACAAGAGATCCAGAGAACTCTATGAGGCGAAAACCATCTTGTCTCAAGCGGAAGCTTGCATACGCCCACCATCAGTAGCGTTGTCTGCAAAGAGATGGGTTACCTCAATATTTTTCTTAACCCGGGTCGTTTTAATGTTTTTTAACTTCATCTTTGATCAGGGTTGCTTTCGTTTATACTTCCTAGTTCTTTTTTTATCACACTGTCTTAAAGGGGTGAACTTGCATTTATTTCTAATTTCTTTAATGCATGTATAATCTATAAGATTAATTTTTCTCTTCCTACCTTCCCATGTCCAGTTTCTTCTTGTATGACTTCCTCGGGGAATGCAATAAACACCCAGTTGTACGAAGCGCCCGGTTCTGTCCCCTCTCATTCTCCTTGGTGTTTGCGCTTTTAATTTTAACATTGGGTTGACGGGCTAGTTGGTTCTTACACGCATGGCTCGTCCTGTGTCAAACTTCTGTTTACCGTGTTTTTCGGGCTACTCTTTTACCATGACTATATATTAATCTTCCCTCCTATTAAACTTATAACTTAATATCCTGTAAGCTGTGCGAACTGTGGTAATGTCAATATAAAAAATGTATAAATTGTGAAGCCATTTGTGTTTACCCACATAACAGAGTCCGAATGTGTGTTGTTGATGCATAAAGCGTGCCTGTTGCAAATAAAACAATAGAAGACGTTAACAAAGCTAACGCAAGACCCAGGCATACGTAAACGCCACTTTCCGGAGCTTTGTGTTCGAGTGAAGAGGGTCACGTGTGCGCCGTGTCGCGGTTTTGGTTGCCGGTGCTGCCGACCAGACTCGCCGGTGATTGACCACGTTAATTCGTCATTATGGCATTTAACAAAATATCTGAACAGTGACGACCTGGGAGCAAGTTCACTACCCAGTCTGAAGACGAGGAACATGCGGTATAGGGAATAAGATAAATGAATGACCAGCGTTTTTTGTATATTTTTGAAATTAATCTCTCTCTGACTTCGGCTCTTAAAAAAAGGTCGAAAGTTCTTGCGAAATTATGTTCGCCTATCCAATTTCAGTTTTGTACGTGTTGAATTCGAACTCTGCAAGGCGTGCTAAATGTTTTAGTCTTGACGGCCGGACCTTGTATATGATGACGACGTATTTCAGTTAAAGCAATGCTATTTTCTAAATTTGTTTGAATGTTTTAGGACAATCTCATTAGTCTACCTTTTATAGAAACACTGAGCGGCAATCACAGCGCTTATGTTCCTAACCAACATTGTTTACACTCAGCACCGTGATTCTGGAGAAGAATCATGCAAAATGAATTATCAAAATTGTTGACTCTAATTGATACGCACCTTCGTACTCAAATCGAATTCGGCCTAAAATAGCGCTACAGAAGGAACATTTTTGTAATACGGATAAACTCGTCTATCCTGGTTCTTCAGGTTTGTTTTTAACAAAATGCCGGTCAATATTATTTAATAATAAGCATCACTCTTGCGAATTGATATTTTTTGTTAAATAGAGCATAATAGTATGTTATGCTCTACTCGACATTTTAGCTACTTAAATAGTCACTTTCTGACGGTCTGTGTGCGTAAGCTTTATAGTTCCATTACAAGTCCCCCTTTACTTTTTTTGTCCATCCCAAAGACACAGAAAGTTGCTGTTCATGACATGAAAGAGGACATAGCGGATTTCAATTTGTTGGAGAAGTTCTATTTACGTCAGAAACATATAGTGTTTTAAAACTCTCTCAAATCACTTTGAGCATATAGAAGATAAAAACGCCGGAAAATATATGCTGAGCTTCTTTCAGATAATTTGGAATGTATTTACTTAGATGTATGTCTTGAAGGTGATCGACCCTTTGTTTATGTTGTCAAACCTTCATTCAGTAAATTAATACACTTTTTGTCAATAAATGTGACTGCAAAGTTCACATGACTAACAATAGTGAATTGACGGGCTAGTTTAATGTTGACAGACGTGGTAACAAAGTTCACATGACTAACAATAGTGAATTGACGGGCTAGTTTAATGTTGACAGACGTGGTAAAAGAGTAGTGCACAAAGTACGGAATAAATCTTTTAGTTTCAAGTTGGCGCTCGTCCCGTGTTTTGCCTCCTCTGTGTCCCGTCTTTTATTCGCTAAACTCTAAAAAGGGGTGTAGACGTTACACACCTTGTCACATACACGCCACACCAAAACTTCCGTTCGACGTACAGCGCGCTGACGTCGAACTGACCGACCCAACTTTTGCGAGAGGGTTGAAGACGGTGCGATATGACATATTAAACAGCTAAAGTACGTATCAAAGTATACAGAAAAAAACACACAGGTTTTGCAGTTGAGCCTAGAAAACACCGATAACTTTTTTGCAGTCACTCACACTTACATTAGCTTTTTAAAGAGTTGTACAACTCGGCTATCAAGCCGCTCGTGAAACTTGGTAGCGTCGGTACAACGTCAGTGCGCTGTACATCCAACTGAATGTTTGGGGTGTCGTATATGTGACAAGGGGTGTAAGGTCTACACCCCTTTTTAGAGTGTACTCTTTTACCATGTCACATAACTGCGTGTGACCGATACGGGAGGACGATACTCGACAATGCGCCAGCTGGTCGGTCGGTGGGACTCTGCTATTTTTTTTTTTGTATTTCAACAGTCTGAAATATCGGGCCCGGTATAGGCCAGAAGGACTTTGTGCTCGCATGATAGATCTGAAATCGAATACTCAAAGTGGATAGAAAGATAATGAAAATAAATGGTAATCTTCAAAAGATCCTGATGCATGAGGCCTTACTGCAACAATAAATATATAGAGATAGAATCACATTCCTAATTACAGATAAATAGCAGAAAGGACAGACAAAGTTTTTTATAGTCCTAACATAAGTCACATTTGGACATCAGCTTGCATAAACTTGAAACTTGGTGAAATACCCCCTCGGGAGGCTTATGTTACATTCGGTTTGACGTGCACTGATCTTTGGCACTCACGTTACAACTCAGTGCTTTATCGGTCGGTCATACACTCTTAAAGAAAAAGCTAGTAGTATTTACTAGGTAAGAGCTACCAACCGCTTGTCACGTATGTTACTAGGTACCTAGTAGCCTGAGGTAGTAACGGTCAAGCTAGTAACGGTTACTAGGTCACGAAGCTAGTAACTGTTACTAAGCTTCAAAGTAGAATCTATGTATTTTACTACCTCTAGCTAGTAACTAGCACTACCTCCCGACGGAAGACCGCAAACGCAACTAGTCACGTGATTTCCGGTGGAAAAGAAAAAGGTGTGGGGTTAGGCCACTTACCACCAGGTGGCAGGCGCAACAAAAAATTGCAACTGGAAATGAGTAATCCAGGTGGCGCCAGTCACCGTCCAATTAAATGTACACAAAAAAAGAAAGCCGATTATTTACAGTTTATTTCAATTATTCTACATTTCCAAATGCAAGTACATACATGCACACCCACATTTTTGCACACAATCGACACAATGCATTCAACACAAACACACGCTTACTTAATCATTCTAATCGCTGGCTTACGGGCGGGGGCAGTGGCGATCGAACCCAGGAGGTTCCCAGCGCAAGCTTTCGAGGTGAGTCGCGTTAGCCCACTCGGCCACTTCCTCCCCGCTCACTTCTTTGACTGCCAATAAGTCTTTTATACTGACCATTTGAGTGCGCAAACTTGTCGTCGTGTATCAGCACTTCAGTTATTCGCAGTCGATAGGTAAGTTGCGCGACGAGGCAAACCGCATGAAAGCGACGGGAACCAGCGGCCAAGGGGATGAACGACGTTCCCTAGAAATCTAAAAAGCGAGCGATGCGACAGGTGACCGTGAGAAATCGCCGTCGCTTGTCGCTGTCTTCGTCGATCGCCTCGTCGCTTGCTAAATCGATACATGCTGATCGCCGTCGGCGAGAGAGACTTTGTTGCCGTCTCCCGCGGCGAACGAAGGCTGTAATTGACGGAGAGTAATGACTGCAGCTGCACTCCTTTCGCGTGCTGCGCTGTAGTACACTGACGAATGCTCGCGTTTTCGGGGCAACTTTAGAAAGACTCGTAGAATGCCAAAACATTTTTTTTCATTAGTCCCAAGGTTACATACGCTAATTACGACGTACATCAACGGTTTGTGACAGTGCACTGTCACGACCGAAGACAACTCAATCGGAATCATTCAACCACCGAGCACACACAAACCGTGAAGAAGTTCTCAATGTCAAGTAAGAGGTGGAGAAAAGCTTCTGTGGACGACGAAATCCAACCCAGTGACAGCGACGGCTGTTAGACTCTTCGAGCTCCGCATTTGACTGCCTCAGAACCCGTATCCGTCTTTGGAGACATTGTCCCTCCCAGGTCCACGAACACACACGCCCCGTCGAGCGCACGAACGTTAACTATGCACTCCAACGCGGGAACACGAGAGCTGCACACGACACAAGGCAAAAACGGCAGTTTCACATCAAGGAAAGTAGCGTCTTGCGAACTCCGACTGGCCCCAGCCGCCCCAACTTGCTTGTCGTACAATGTTGCGAAGCGTCTCTTGTGAGAGAAAAACATATGATTTAAAAGAATACAAATATAAAACAAATATTTAAACAAAAAACAGATAAAACTTTTCCCGTTTTCGGTAACGTTTCGAGTATGTGCTACGTGGCTATTTTCATCCCAGTTAAAACCAAAAAGAAAATATAAACGCTCACAAACGAATGCAAACGAGAAGGAGAGAAGTAAGCCGCATGGCCATTGCATCAACAATGGCCGCTGCGCTCACTGCAGCGCTGGCTTCCACGTCGTGCTGGTACGGAGGCTGCGATCGTTATAAAGTCAGCTCCAACCCTTAAACATGCCCCCTCATACAATATTTGATGCTACGATTGCGTGTGGATAACTCCCCTGCGCTCCGAAACAGCAAGTACGTCGCTAACGCTGGCTATCGGGTATGAAGCAAGCGCCGCCATCTTCTCCGCGCATTTGCAGTAGTAAATAGCTAGTAAAAAGGTAGTATCGGTCAGAAAAATGTAGTAATGGCTGCATTTGCTAGCTTTTTACTACCTATCGCGCGTTTGAAGTAGTAAATGGTTAGTGAAATGTAGTAACGGTCAGAAATAGGTAGTAACTGCTGCAGTTACTAGCTTTTTACTAGCTTTTTTTAAGAGTGTAGGATCTATAATTGTATTTCACTGCGATACATCATCGCGAGACTTCAATATGTACTGGCCGAGTTTACCATTTGCACATCTAATTCTGTTAGTGTTGCGAACATCGCACTTCACCAGAAAACTGAACTGTTTGACGTAGCTTGCATATGACGTCATCGCACTATATGCTGATGGTGATTGTGATTTGTTCTTGGTAAGAAAATGAAATCTGGTAGTGCCAAATGCACGCTGCAGAAGATTAGGGCGCAGTGCAAGCGGTGTATTTGAGAGAAAAATTATTCTTGCTTAGTGCAACGACGTGAGAAAGTCTCTGGCACCCCAAAAAAGCGCCTTCTGGCAAGAGTATTTTTTGCAAAAATAATGTTTTTTGGTGCCCCGCTTTCTCGACTGTGCCCGAGATGCGGCGCAAAAAAACCTTTAGAACACCTCGTTTTCTCTTTCTTTTTTCGTTCCACGTGTCTTCAACATATTGATGTCACTCGTTTACAGTAATTCTTCATTGCCTTTGGTTTCGCACCCAGAATTAATCAAATTACATAGCTGGTCAAACCTTGGGGGAAAGTTTGAGAACAAGAATTAGAACGGCTGGCAATGCTCTGCTGTCCCTCTGAGGCCACCAGGATCTTTTTCTTCGGGTATCCCTCCCTCTAAGGCCCGCTCACACTCTTGCAACCGAGTACGACCGAGAGAAACGAGGATCTGTTGACTTCTTAACATTTCTTAGGACGGGAGGACACACTGGCACGCTGGCGCCATCTATGCGGTGACCCTGGAACTGCATTTCACAAGAGCGAAGGTTCTGCAGGATTTCTGAGTTCAGATGTGCGTAATACCTATAAGAAAGCTCGTTTATAACTTTAACAACAGCTTTTCGAGCCAAAAAAGAAAGGATAATGCGCGAGAGAAATATAAAATATGCCGGACCGCCAAGTTTACACTGCTACCCAACAGATAGCGCCTGTGTGTCTTCTCGTTGTAAAGTGGTTTTAAGGAACCCAGTTTTAAGAGGTCGCAAGAGTATGAGCGGGCCTTAACAGTTGGCTATTTCCATATAACGTCGGATTGATAAGTCAGGTTTTGTGCTTTAATTTCTCGGGGACAACCATCTGAGACAGTTAAGCAACAACGAAGAAATGTTTGGGTGGCTCAAAGATTGGTTGGTGTAGATTGGGTCGTGCAACAATTTTTGTACTTTCAGTAAATACTGCTAAGAACTAATCCCTGGCGTTGATAACTCGAAAAACCGCCATTTGTTTACTCTCCGCCCAATGGCTGAGGCAGCTTCCCCATCAACTTGCAATTAGGATAACCGGTCACGGGAATTGACGCTAATTATATATACTTCCCATACAAAATGTCCTATGGTCGGCTATAGAAAATTCTTTGTATGGTGGGCTTCAACTATTTGGCCCAATTAGCTCAAGGATTTTCTATGGCTGTCTTTACCATTTTTATGGACGCCTTATGGGCCTCTTTAGCTTTGCATATGGCCCTATCGCTGTCCAGCCATAGCGCTCTTTAGCTTTTCTAATGGTTAGCTAAAGACTTCTCTGTAGCTTACACCTATGGCTATCCTTAGCCAGCAAACTCTAAAAAAATGTTTACTTCAAGTTCCCCCCGACTTGTGAACGCTACATGTAGATCTACATACATCGCTGAACACACAGAATACTCAGAGCTACAAGCAGAACTTTACCCCACACAACAGAAATAACGCATGCGACATCGGAAACCCACCCCTCTCTACATGTGCTATGTTCCGCACTAGCTGTATATATGGCAGTCTAATTTTTGAATCCAGATTTGCCGATGACCCATCACTTGTCGCATAAAACACTGGGAGCCGGAGCAAATATTACTCGTACTTGAGTACATTATTTGAATTGTCTTTTGGAATAGCCCCCATCTCTAAATGCAACACCCTGAGCAAAGGAAATGTAGATCATTAGGCTAATTAACTAAATTTATTATTATCTTTCTAATAAGTTTGATGAATCGTGTTGACAATGAAGTGTTGAAATGCAGTACACTGGTGGATGACATGTGCACTAAGCTATTGCTCGATTGGAGTGTAATCTATTTTCAGTTTTGGTGGGGTAATAATTAATTTTAATTGTTGCACAAGTGTTTAAATGGATTTTTCAAACAAACAATATTACTTTGGTTTTCAAGACTCGTTGCAACAGCAGAGAACATAACTTGGGTCATGCTTTGTCATCGGTGTTATAGAAATTTAGTATTGCTTTGATTTTCTAACCTGGAGCGTTTTTTCTATAAAGAGTAGGTGCCAGGAGTGATAAAGACCCACGAACCATGACTTTGGTATCACAGCGGACGACTAAAATGAGACTGTCTTCGGTGATATAATGCGACCGCTTAAAAACATCAAGTTGCCCAAGTCAGAAAGTTCAAAAGCCCGTGTTGAGGATTTTAGTATATCGTTTAGCAGACCACCGCTGCCACCGCGAGCATGGAGGAGGAATTTTCAGACTTATTGCCATAACATTTTCAATGGACGGGTAAAGAAAATTTATTGGTTTCCAGTCTTTAGACTCGGGGCCATAAAAGTGTCTATAGGCGGGTAAAGAAGATTTATTGCTTCTCCTGTCTTTAGACTCAGGGCCTTAGAATTTTATATAGACGAGTAAAGACAACTTATTAATCCCCAGTCTTTAGACTCGTGGCCATAGAATTTTCTATAAGCGGGTAAGAAAATTTATTGGTTCCCAGTCTTTAGACACAGGACCATAGATTTTTCTATAGCTGGCTGTAGCTGTATTTGTGAATTTCTACGGCCAACCATAGAAGGCCATAGGGGTGATAGCCTGCCATAGAATTTTCCATAGACGATCATAAACCACTTTTTGTATGGGTTCAGTGTTCATCGTAAGCATGTGCTGGGGTTGGCCAAAGCATTGAGCATGGGTTGAGCTTCATACATTGATTAGAGTTCGGCTACAAGCCATGACGCAAATGTACCGCGATGTTGTTTGTCATGAACCCGAGCTCTTGACTGCAACGGGACTTAGATTGCGAAGTCGTGATGTCATGCGACGTCACAGTGTCAACAACGCTAATAAATCTAAGTAACGTTCCAAATTTCAATCGAAATGGCGCAGGAAGTCATGGGCCGACTGACGTGACATTGCCAACAGCATGTCTTGACTGCAATGGTGCCTGGAGCGCATCTCTGACTGGTATGTTTAGCGTCCCATCCCGCCCATAGATCAAGCGTGGTTTCCAAGTGTCACCAAATTACTTCATGGAAGCCGGAGTGATCGCCTGTCGGATGTTGCGATCCTGGCGGTTGGTCAAACAAATTATGGCAAAAAGCACGATCAAACGCGAGTATCGCTATCGGCTCGGCGTCCCCATAGCCGTATATTGGGAGAGTTTGGCCATTCATTGGCTTGAATAGGCGAGCACCTCGTGGCCCACCACAGGCCGCGGAACAGGTCCCTAGTGGTGGTCGTAAGCTCTAAAGTGTCGCTCGACTAATTTAAGCCGTATTAGCGTGGCTAGAGTATAAAAGTGTAACTCTCGGTGACTGAAAACTTGGCGCATGTGAGGTTTCGTCACATCTATATTCAACGGTAGAATGAACGAGCGTGCCCTCCAAACCAGAGCCAACTGCGTAGATGCGATTACTGCTGCTCCGAGATTGAACGTTACTATTTCACGCCTTAAATGTCCTTTCCAATTTTTGTGATGTCGAGATCTGCTGATTGATCGACGCTGTGTCCGCACTTTTAGCTTACACTCTAACCGCCTGCGGAATATTCAGCGCTGGCGGCAGCCTTTGCTCCGCCCATTGGCCGCTACTCTCCCAATATACGGCTCAGGGCGTCCCCGCTTCTAACTGGCGAGGCATCCGTGAAGTGCAAGACCGGAGGGCGACCTGCGCAGAACACGCGCCTGCCATAAAAACCACCGCTGCTGTGGACACCGCCGTGATCGAAACCGGTGACAACATGACTTTTCTATGACGTCATCAAGCGGAAGTTGAGGGACCACTTTTTTGGGCGCAGTAAACACACCTGTCGGAGACACCTTCCAGGCACGATACTAGACGCCATGCTTGTAACGTGATCACGCGACACACGCTTGTCCATATTTCCAATGCAGAAGCGTACGAGAACTCGCAATTTCTCACACATTTCAATTCTGTATATGGCGTTTTGATCATGATACAGGAATACAGCTGTCAATTGTTTTATTCTTAAATTTTAATTGTGTGATACTTACAAAACAAATTACTGTAAACCATTTTAGAACCGGTTACCATTATAACTTTTTAGGTTCAATTAGGGTTCAGTTCCCAGATGGCGGCTGCAGGTTTTCGGTTCTAATCAGTTCCGTTCGACTAAGAATAATGGCTATGTCCCATCTTTTGGTTCGGTACCGGTTGGAAACTCTGATTGCGGCAATTAAGCTGAAATAATTTTATCTCTCAATGTTTTTTTTAAATTTAATTCCAAATATGCTATTAAATGTGTTTAAGTTGAAAACCTCAAAATTGACCGCAACAGAACTCAATGCACCAAAAGGAAAGAATAAACAGTGCACTTTTTCGGCTTACCGTTTCCTGGCGATGATTACGTTTACCAACATGCTCTTACAAAAATGTTAAATATAACGTTTTTTCTTGTTTGTATTTTCGACCACTGTGAGTTGCAGGCTTTCTTGCCCTGTGTGGCCGTCTTCACTAAAAATATTTCACAACAATACATTCGCAGTGACACAGTTTGATTTCAAAATAATTCCAATAGTTTATTTTTCAGCTTTAGGCTAGCGACTCATTTTTCTCAGCACATTTCCGCCAAGGGAGAGGCGCTCCGGCGCAAGCGCGTCGGTTCTCCTCGAAGAACGACGGTCTCTTTCGCAATGCTATAGGATAGAAAATGGCGTACCATCGGGATTCGCACGACTACCGACGACCTCCGCGTTTCGTCGTGCACCGTTGTTCGGCAGCTCCATGGTTTAAATAGTGATATTTGCGACAGTCGAAATGCAGGGCATTTTGAAAAATTTTGTATTATCTGGAAGGACGCGGGACACAAGCCCTCAAAACGGAACAGTCCATCGAGTTGCGGGACTGCTCGCCACCCTAATTGCACCCGCCGTACTGAATCCTTTACTTCAAGTACACACCCTCTCATATACTTTGTACTTTACTTCAAGTACCTTTTAGATGCACTTTGCCCGACACTGGTTTTCTTTAGGAATTTTACGGAAAACAATATTCAGGTGCTCAAAATAATTGTAAAAGTTATCGTTATTTCTGTGGGATTCAGTACCTAAAATTAGAGAGCCTTCATGTGCGCTTTGCTAGGGTGATGCCACCCTTTGTAATACCACTCGCCGACAAACAAGCAGCCATTTTGGTTCTCCGCGATAATCCGTGGGGCTTATAACCCTCCCGGAAACAAGCGCATTATGTCACAAGTTCGGAGCAGCGTTGTGTAACCCACGGAGGGAGGATTAGCATTCTCCCCTCGGATGGGAGGACTGATGGACACAAAGGCCACTTTCCGGCGAACGGGGAAACAATAGAGAGGAACAAAACGGCGGTGGAAGAGGGCGTGGGAAAGGGAAACAGGCAGTTGGCATCACTCTATGTGAAGCGCACACGAAGGCACTCTACCTAAAATAACCTAGCAGTTCGCGCTGTCCTTCATCAGTTATCTTCTTTCCGTGTCTGGTGCTTCACGGAACTAAACGCTAGTTCTGTGCTTGGGAGAATCGCTCCTCGTGTGCAATGCTAATAAAGGGTTGCACGTAAGCGAGAAGGCAAAGAAGAAATTGTCTTTTAGTTGAACAGGCCAATAGATCAATCTTAGCATGATATTTCCGGTGGTATTTATGAAAAGGAAGCGTGCGTTTATGCTGCAAAAGTTATTTTTGCTGCTCTAAAACTGAGTTTAACTGCTCCTAGATTGCTGCACCAAATGACTCAAACCAATAACATCACTGCTTAATGCTTCGGATGAAGTACCCCTTTTAAAATTAGTATTAATCGTGTGGGGTGTACTTGCGTAAATTACTTTGTAAATGTTATGTGATTGAAATTTAGAAATATTAATGCTCGAAACCGACTTTATAACAGTTACTCATCACTTTTAAAAGTTATAAAATTAACTCACAATGACTCTAGAGAGCCTGCGTTAATATTCGACTTTCGGCGCGATCACTTGGCTTCCGAAAGACGAAGCGCATCTCTCCACGTGGTTACGACGTCGCGGCTACCGATTACATTTAGACTTGTCTTAAAGGTCCCATGAAAAAAGACAATTTGTTTGAAATCAGTCTGGTTGGGACACGCATAGTCAAAAAATTTATTTTACGCGAATGGCAAAAGTATTAGAGCAACATTGACGGCGCGAGACGAGATTCAGTCGGTTGCCACCTCCTTTCCACTTGTTTTCTCTGTCGGCATTTCGGGCGCGTGGAGAAGAGGTGGATCGGCTTCGCCTTCACGTTGAGGTGGAAATAGCGAATGACCATCTCGTTGAGCGAATGATCAATCCGTCACATCAAGGGCTTTGCCGCGAAATTTGAAATAAATCTACATAAGTGAGGCTTGCTTGCTGCATCCAAATCCACCGAAAGCATTCCGGAATAAATCAGTAGAAATAATAACGCACGGATAATGCATCCACGGCATTGTACTGCGGTTTATCAGAATGATCAGGACAATCTTAATTTTTTTTTTGCTTCTCTCATTCGCGAAAAGCAGCGATAGTGAAAATATCTTTGAAGTCACTCCGCAGCGGTGGCGTTTTCACGGCGCGACTTTCTGTAATTTATTTATCGTAGCATTTGCAGTGCCGTAGCGTACTGTTGGGGGCTATGACAGTGACCAGGGTCATCACGTGACCACACGCATGTTTACCAACAAAGTTTGTAGGTAAAAGAATGGAGATTTAAAGTCTTGATATTGAAGTTATATCATGGAAATCGATGGTTTACATCCTAGTTGCATTTTGAATGCAGACAGCAGGAACTAGATAAATTATCATACTTTTTAATGGCGACCCCCCCCCGTCTCCCCTTTACACAAAATCCGAAAATGTAATGATTCCGTTCTTCCGTGCATTTCCCGGTAAACTGCAAATATTGACGTCAAGCGACGTATACACCAATTTCGTTTCCCGCTAGATTCAAAAGAAAAATGTATACAGTGATGTGATTGCTGCGCCAAACTCCACCAAAATGCTTATCCTGCTACATTTTGCCGATATTTGAGGAATTTCTGCCAACATTGCGCCTAAGGTCAATATCACTTAATATACTAAAACTACAATAGCTCAGCCATACTAGTGCGGTAGGCTTGTGCAGATTTTCATAACTTTCGTTTCTAGCGTGTACTGTTTTATTTAATCTCTATCAAAGATTGACAGTGTTTGCAAGTTGCACAATATTTCTCATGTGCGAAGTCTGCTCTGGCAGGTTAAGGCCTGTCCAAGCAGGTTACTTCAAAAATGGTGAGGCGACGGGACTCGGCCGTGTCCTTTTCGGGGGCCTTGATCATGTTCATCACGTGGGTCCGGACGTCCACGAACAACCTCTGTAGGCTGTCGGTCAATCGCTCAAGGCCTCCACTGCTCTTCAGGCCCCGAATACCGAAAGGCAGGGGCTGTGTTCGAAATTGTACTCAAAAAGAACCGAGCTACTCCGGCGGGACATGTCACTCGATGACACAGATAGAGCGGTGATGGACGCGGGTAAGTTTTCGAACGCTAAGCTTCAAAAGATTTTCCCTGGAGTACGAGCGAGGTAATCTCGGAACACGTCCACGGACATGAGGCAACGGCGGAACAGACGGACAGCATTGGCAGGTGGCGTGTGACGTCAAGTCTGACGAGTACTGAGGTTACCGAAAAGAGGATAAAGTGAGGAGGTGTGATACTGGCCCGGAGCTGTTCAAACACACATCGCACTGCCGGACTGCTGGACGCTTCAACTTCCGCGCTTTTCGCCTAAGTCTTGTCGCCTCACGATTTCTGAAGTGTCTTGTTTGGGCAGGCCTTCTGCGAGCTCCGTTGCGTGCGTTTCATATACCGCAATCGTGTACTGCAGCAATACAACAGCCACAAAATGCAGGGTGTCGAACCGTAATCGGTACTGAACCACTTACTTTTCCTCAACCGCAATAGAACTCGGACCGATATGTTAGGCGCAATTTTGGGGCTGAACCTGAAACGGAGCTAAATAAAGGGCATCGTTCCGAATCAGTTCGCCAAACGGTTGGGCGCGAAGTCGCGCTAATAGGGAGTTTTAGCGAGACGTTTTTCAAGCACACGGTTCCGAAATCACGAACGGTACAGCTGTTCCGTTCCGTGAAACCATAGGTGAAATTCGACATACTTTAGCGAATCGTGAAAGTTGCGCGACCATGTAAACGATGATGATGATAGTGCTTAACGGTGGCGCCATCTTCTAGTGAACATGTGAAACATTCTGCAACGTGTAAATCCGTGGCGGACACCGTGGTGGCGGCTCGTGTTTCCGGCGTACGACTGATGTAAACAAGACGGCCGATGTAACATTTGCCGGTCGGAATTTCAAGAACTGCGAAGCTAGATGGAGTAAAAAGTATCTAAACGTCAGTAAAGGTATGTGGTGTTCTCCGTCACCCTGAGCTTGAACGATCGTTCACGTTGTGTGCCGTCGAACCAAATCATTTCGTCTGCTCGCGGTCGCCACGGCAGCTAGTCTGCCCGCAGATCGCAAAAATTTACTAGCATGCGTAGTTCACAGCGTTCACGATCGCTTACAATCGTGAGCAGTCCTCGAATTGATTTGGTTCAACCTCTCAAATGAAGCAGACTAACAGGATGGCAAATCTTTCTAACAATCTAACAGGATGGCAAATCGCCGACCCAGCCGATCTAACGATCGGCTGGGTCGGCGAAGGCAATCGCCCAACCGACCGGCATCTTTTTTTAACTCGAGTCGTGAACGGTGCTGGCTGCGTTTCGGTGATGACTCCAGCGGCCGGAATGGGAGAAACGAACGAGAAGAGCCTTCCGACGTCCCGAACGACTCGCGCGCGCATGCGCAGTGGCGTCGCCTGTGCGTTGGAGGGCGAACCGTTCGTGTGGAAACGACCTGCTAAAACTCCCTAATATTCCTTGCACTGTTCGCCGTAAATTGTGAGAGGCTTAGAGCTGCGTAGCAAGGTTTTCGACTTACGTAGATATTTTGGTATGCATTTTTTACAAAGACGAGGGCCAAAAATTCTGAGGACGCCTAAGCACTTTTTATTAGCTGTGAAAGCGAAAGCATGAATGTCGTTCTTCAGCTCCCTTAGTTCGTCTGCGCCGTAGTGGCGTGGATAACCACGTTTCGCTACTGCCGAGGTAGCGGCTGACGGCGGAACGCGCGCTCTCGTGAAGTTACTGCGCCGCGCTGAGCTCGGCCGTGCAGCCTCTCCGGACTTTGCCCGAGCGGGATGTGCGGCCGCCGCTCCGTCTCACCGGCGGCCGGTAGCTTCGTGCGCTTTGGCGCGCTAGAGAGGGCTTCTCTGGTGTTGTTTTTCGGAACTATATCGTACGAGAGCCAATGGGAGCCTCGTTTCTTAAAACTATGACGCGCGCCAGCCGATGGCTGCCTATTCATCAGGCCGTGGCTTCATTTAGGTGCTATCTGGCGCGGTTTCAAAAGTTTATGCCCCGGTTCGCTCCATGGGACAGTAAATGCTTTCGAACTAAGAATTGCACGCTGACTTTCACACAAATGGCCTCTCCCACTTGGAGTCTTTGCGCCCACGCGCCCGGCAAAAAGCCACCGCTACGCGCCAACGGGATGACGCACCGAGCCGCTTTGGAAACAGCAACGCAGCGTCAAATTTGAGATTAATATGGGTGATCGAACGCCCTTTTATCTAAACACGGTGTAGAAATCGGGCTTCTTTCATCGAAGCTCGGTTTAGTGAAAGCGGAGCCTCAGTTTACAGAAATGCAGTTTACCAAAAAGGGGACGCTGCTGAAAAAAAGGCTCTCCTAGTCTGCGCCTGTGTCACTGGGGCGCTTGTCAACCCCCCCTCCCTCCCCCTCCACCTCATCGGTTAAAGGGGCACTCATGTGGTTTTTGAGTTCGTGTTTTGATGATGAAAACTAACTCTAGACGTCCTAAGTTTCCCTAAACAACAAAAAAATATTGTCATACGGTGTTTATTTATTTAATAAACATGTAATTGAAAACCGCCACACCTTGAAACCACCCGATAACGAAACCACTCTTATTAGTCACCACTTGTATGTCAAAAACGATATCGGACCAATGGCGTTGGACGACGTTCCGTCACACAGCCATCCCGAGGTAGCCGCACCGGCCGAACTTCGTTGTCATTCGAGCTACAGTCATGGCGGAGTTCTCCACGCTGGAGGACATGACGCGGTGTGAGGTTGAAATACTTCGGCGGACAGCCGACCTGGGGATGATTTCCTATGACGCCACTCCGACGTGCGATGTGGACGATAGCAGCGCTTCGGAGTCGTGCTCGGGTTCCGAGGACGAGCAGGCGGCCATGTCTGCCTTCTCGTCCTGTGAACGACCCGTGTCCTCCGCGCAGAAGAACTCACTTTGGTCGAAGTGGTCGTGACAAAAACGGGGCGTCATGTACAAGTTTTGAGTATCGTCTTGGCGGCCGGCGCGACGTAACCACGTGCTTCTCCGAGGTTCATCTTTCGGCAGGACGACGAAACGCAGACCTTTCCGGGCGTTCTTTCATTTGCGGTTGGGACAAGTCGTAACCAAACAAACGTTTGGCATCGCAGCGTAACCTCTGGTACGTGATGTCAAACGATGTCGCCAAGCTGACTTTCGCCATAAATTGTGAGAGGCTTAGAGCTGCGGAGCAAGGTTTTCGACTTATGTAGACATTTTGGTATGCACATTTTACAAAGACGAGGGCCGAGAATTCCGAGGACGCCTAAGCACACATTGCGGGAGGACGGGGAGACGCACTTCCCGAAAACTCGGAGGGAAAGAGTTCATGATACGTGCGCTTCCGCGCATCCCGAGGGAACGGGAAATTCACCCCCGCTGAGGAAGGCAAGGAGAAAATATAGTCCCTTGTTTGTGAAACGATAATTGCAGTATCGCGCATTCTAAACTAGAACTATTTTACGTCTTGTGGAATTATCATGCACAACATATCTAAAGGAACTTAAACTTTGTCCTTAAGCGAAACCTTACAATGGCCGCCAAATTTTTCAAACATACGATAATTTCATTGGTCGGCGCGGGAACAGAAAAGAGTCCACACGTGTTTTATTCCTGCGTGATTAATAGGCGGTTCTGCCTTCTAAAACTGAAGATACTCATTCACTGACACTTCCTTAACGCCATCGCACCAAAAAGAAGCTTCCACAAAAACCACTTGAGTGCCCCTTTAACGCCGCTTCGCGACTAAAGTCTGCGCAGGTTCATTACAACACTTTTAACTCACCAGGCCCAAACGTACAGGCAGCTTCGCGGCGACCAAATTCCCTCAAAGGAGGCTGATCCCCATTTTCTCTAAACTAAGCTTCTCCATGGGGCGAGTTGATAAACTGGGGTCGGTAAAACGGCATTCGATAACACGAGCTCCTCCAAATCGCATGCGTCCGATAAAATTAACGCAACCCCGGCGCGCGCCTCCCGGCGGGGAAAGAGATGGATACTTGTACGAGATTCCCCACGTGGCACCACCCCGTGAGAGGGAGAGGGCGCAAGACGTCGGTGAACAAAATCAAAGAAGAGCCGCAAAGAGCGAAGATCCTAAAATCCGACCCTGGCAGAGCCGCCGGGACACATCGGAGGAAGACGACGAACGTTCTAAAGTTGTAGTATCGAAAACCTCTAGGCCTTTTACGAATGTTCGCATGCCTTTCGCGTGCTTCGTCTCCACACCGTCGAGAGGGGAACCGATGCCGAATAAACGTTGAGCTGGTACGGTTCTTTCGCCTCCTCCCCGCCGCCGAATCGGAAAGGTCCTTCAGGGTGTTAAGATGCATGCTATCATGCCGACGAACGCGACTGATCCCGGACATACTAGATGATATTATTCTCCTCCGGTCGTTTATCACAGTCAAGAGAGAGCGTACACATCAGTAAAATTAACATTGCCTGAACATCTAACAGTTTGTTAGAGGCACTCGTCCATTTTTTCAGTAGATATATTTAATTTTGTGTTTGGTGTACAAAACACGAAACAATAAATGAGCGCTTGTTTTATACCGTAGTAATCCACTGAATGGAAGTAAAAGTGTACGAATATTCGGTTAAAGTTTTCCATTTTGCATTGAACCGCTATATGACCCCGTTATAGCCGGTCCATACCGGTTTGAACCGTTATTTTTTGCTCTGCTGAGCTGAATCTGAGCCGAACCGAAATATTTGAACTGTAACCTGAACCGAACCAGAAACAGTTTGGATTCGAGACCCTGCAAAATGTGAGATCACTATTTTCCGTATCTTGTTTCGCCCCAGCGCACCGGCGTGCTAAATGGAAAGTACCCTTCCAGAGTTGGATGTTGCAAACGATTTCTAAATAAAGCCGCGGCTATTTACATATAGAGGGTGTTTTTTATTTAAAATTAACAGATTTGTTTAAAAAAATCAAAAGTTACTCTTTTGCATTTTGTGCAGGTGAGTTATACGGCAAAGGGGACATTATTAATGTGGCTAATCTTTACGATAAGTCGGCTAATAAATAACATTCTTTAATTAACTTTTTATTTAATGAAAATAGACATATGCTTCCAATCAGAAACTTACTGAACGTCATCGAAAACCACTCAATCAACTCGTTTTAGAGCGACTTGTACCTTGTGGGACTACACGGGGGAGCACCAAAGTTACGACTCCTGGAGCAGGCGCAAGGCTAGGAGTGGCGGAACGCGATAATGAGATTGTCATCGCGTTCCGCCACAGTTGTCTTTGCGTCTTTTGCACGCATGGTAACATTGGTGCGCCCCAGACTTTTCCACGAGCTTCAAGTTATTCTAGAAAAAAAACTGACTTAATTGTTTTCGATGACGCTCAATAAGTTTCTAATTGGTACCCTTTGTCTATTTTTGATAACTAAACGTTAATATTATCAAATTTTATATATTTATCCGAGCGATCGTTACGATTATCCCCCTATGCTATACGTCGCCCTGGCTTATATCTCACCTGCAGAAATCGCATAAGTGTAGCTTTCAGGCCTTTGTTTAAACAAATCTGTAAAGCTTAAAAAATACGCTGTATATAATGGCCCGCCCTATTCTGACCATAAATTTCCTTCAAATCCCAGATTTAGCAAGAATAATTGAGTATGGATTAAAATGTTTGTATGGTGTGCTCTAGGTTTTTTTTTATGTCAACGCTTCGTTTTGGTTATGACCTACACACTGCTTTATATCTGTTCGATGGCACAGTCAATAAATTATATTTAAACTAAATTAACTGGAGCGTTGGATGGAAACTTTGAAAAGTTCGATGGGATTGTTTTTATGAATGCATAATTATCTTACACATGCCGATTTTCGTTGTTGTAATTATACATATCAAATAATATTTATGGTCATCTATCAAGCACGAAAGCTTTTTTTCTATCTGAATTAAAATTTGCAGGTTTATTAGAACCTTGAAAAATTGAACATAACTTCTATTTAGGTTATCTAAGTTATTTTACTTTAACATATTTTAAGCGAAATATAATTTTTGCTTTACAACTGATTTAGTACCTTCAAAAAATATGCACCGCAGTTCAATCTGCCCTTCATCGTTTAGCATCTTCTGGCAGTGTTACGTGCTTCTACGCATAACTAAGCAGCTTGTTTTGTGTTTGAGGGAATCAAACCTGCCATGCAACTGATAGTAACAAAACGTGTCAAAAAAGTGAAAAAAGCTGAGTACACATTTGTTTTTAGCAGGCCAATACACGGATCTTTACACAATATTTACAGTTGTATGAAGGAAAATGAAGTTATGTGTTTATACTCCCAAACGTTATTTTTGCTGCTTCAAAATGAACTTTCGACTGCTCCAGAACGTACTCCAAAATGACTCTGACCAATCATGTCACTGTTGATGTCACGTGACCTTCCAGGAGCCACACCAATCCAGGTTCCCCGCTAAATTATGCGAAAAAATTGATGTCACGTGATTTTTATAAAGTTAGTTTCGTAGCTAAATTAAGTGGAAACATTTATTTCAGGGACAAAACTTAGTTTCTCCGTTAAATATGGCATCAAATTCGTGTTACCTGAAGTAGGAACTAAGTCCATTTTCCGGCTAAATTGATAAAATATAGCTTTTTCACTCTTTGAAAGCAGAGTGTCTTATATATTCTTAACAAATTTAAACAATTGCCTATTTAAATACAGCATTTCATACATTATTAATCTTTAGAGGTAAAAGTCGCGGCCTATTTTTTTCTTGTCCAGTCTGACAGTGACAGTTGCTCAGCAGTCCAAACACAATTGGAAAACATACGAACTGTGTTTTGCGTTGAAAAGTAGCCGAATTTCAAAGTCGCACAATTGAAATTTTCTAGAGATGGGACATCGTTTGCTTCTTAAGTTCTTAACCACTGTAACGCTACTGTAAAAAAAAATACTTTTTTTATTGAAATTTTGTTGGCTTGTTGACTCTGAGTACTTTCTTTTGACTTTGAAGTCCTGTTGACATGGTAAACAGAAAGTTTGTTGATTTTACGTTAAAATTGTTCTGTTCATTTTCTTCAGCCTGAGAAAACAAATAAGCTATTTATTTCACTACTAACTCTACATTGATTTTTTTTTCTGCTGACTTCCTGTTGACAAAGTCATCGGAAAGACCGCAGACGTACTGTTTATTTCGCGTTGAAAATATTTAGTTGACTCTCTGTAGCCAGTGGCAATAGAAAAGCTACAGACCTTATGTTTACTTTTTATTGAATATAGTATATCTTGACTAGATGTCAAACTCATTAAGTTCCTTTATATTCTCTGATAACGAGAGAACGGTAGGAAGGAGCTTCAGTTGTCTCGCGACCAGCGCGAGACTTCTACCTTTGACAACTCTTCGGCGTCTGGCGCACCTTGAGCGCGCAGTCTATGCATGGCGGAAGGCGCGGAGCGCGTGGTCGAGGCCAGTCTCCCGAAAGATTCACCCTGCCGCTTATAATTTGTGGCTGTAGTGGATTTACCGGCCCTATATATACTAGCCAACAAGTAAAGAAAAGCAAAATAACGATTTTAAAGAGGAAAAACTGCCTTGACTCGCCTCGCCCTGAGTGGTGCTAAGCAGAAAAGCGATAACATTCCTTCTAGAAGCCGTTTTGTGGATGTTTTAGTGACTGCACCGAATTAATATTAGCTTTATCACTTTGGATAGAGAGAGAAAGAGTCCACGAACTTAAAAAAAACTGTTTTCCTTTTGAGCAAGTCCTGAAAAAGAAATCAGTTACTTCGAACATTTATAAATGCTGAGGTGGTCACGGGCTAAGTGATTACCTTTAATAAGTATGCTGCATAACGCTCTAAAGCAGTAAACGGGAGTGTGATCTGATTTAGGCGTTGAGTGCTTAATGGCGTTTGAAGGCTTCAGTATCCGGCACTCGTCACGAAAGGACGCGGGATCGGCAACAATGGCTAGCACTAGCCGGGATTCAACTGCTCAGCCGGGAAACAACGCCCATCAAGCTTCGGCCTACGCTGCCAACAGGTCGGTCTTCTTTCAATGCTGTAATTTTGCAACTGTGACACGATCAGGGAGACCCTACAAAATCGACGACTTCGGCGACCTACTGAAGTCTGCCATCAACCTCAAGGACATTGACGGGTTTGGTGCCTATTAGTATAATCACGTATGGGTTCTTTCGCTACACCAAATGTTGATGAATGAAAAAACTGATAGAATTTAACAAATCTCTGTAATGCGAAACTACAGCGCAGCTCTTGAGGAGGAGGGGGAGGGCATGCCCGTCCTCCTCCTCCGTACCCTCCACTCCTCCTCTCCTCCTTCCCCTCCTCCTGTGCAGAGAAGCAAGCGCAATACTTTCGTGCCTTCTTCCTCCCGCTAAATTTAGCGGGAAAATTTCTACACGAGGAAGTTTTCCTGCTAAATTTAGCGGGGGAAATCTACCCTCTAAACTTAGCGGGTTCGGTTTCCCACTAAATTTAGCGGAGAAATAATGTCACGTGTCCTCAACAGAAATTCAGTTTCCCTGCCAATTTAGCGCGGGAAATGACGTCACATTACTTCGTGCCGCATCACCCATTAACAAATTCAGTTTCTACGCTAGATTTGACTGAAAAAATGACGTCACGTTACCTCAGCACCAATTCAATTTCCCGCTATTTTTAGCGGGGCGGTTGCACCAACGGCGACGCCGCGAAACGTGGAAAACGGGCGCCTAAGAGCTGCGCTCTAAGAATGGTCAAAGTGCGGGGAACTCGTGGTCAATGGGAAAAAAGCATCTTCATCGATCCCAGCACCAGCGAGACGACCTTCAATGTACACTGGCTGCCTATGAACGTTCCGGATGAAGCAGTCGCGCAAGCGTTCGCCAGTAACGGCGTGGTGAAGAAAGTCTTGAGGCAAAAATGGCGCCGACCTGGCTTTAAGGAAACAGAGACCACGACCAGAACCATTACGATCGAACTCAGGTAGGAAACAGGGTGGACTCCATCGCTCTCCAAGTCAGCGACATGGGAGGCTCTGCCTTCGTGTCGATTTGGGGTCGGCCACAGTTCTGTTTCGATGCCGGAAAGTTGGGCATTTGCGTAAACAATGCCGGGCGCCATGGTGTAAAGTATGCCGCACGTTTGGGCACGAAGAGGACGACTGCGTCCAGTGCTACGCGTCCAGAACGAGGACGGCATTTCAAAAAGACGAGTTCCAGCAGAACATGGACCAGGGCGACATGAAGGAGACGGGCATTTCGGGCGACCCCAAGAACTCAAGACTCCGGCAGTTCAAGAGGCTTCAAGCAACGCACCCGCCGTTGCCACGCGTTCATCTTTCCAACAGCAACCGGAGCAGCAGCTGGAGCGACAGGCTTCACTCCAGGACGACCGCGCCACACCTTACTCTGAGCAAGCTAACCCGCAAGCAAGCCTGGAGCCGAAGGCTCCAGGGCAGGTTGACAACAACGTGTGGCGTGGGGAGGCCGCGAGCAGCAAAACGACTACCAAGCGCAAGGGGAAGGGAACCATGCGAGACAACGCAGCCGGCCAACGACACAATATTGTGAGTGGCAAGTGGTGGAAACAGGCGGCTCGCAGTTCCATCTATCCTGAAGCCGATGAAAGTCGGAGCGTCCTCTCGTGTCGACGCATGAGCCATTAACACCACGTGATCCAAACCAGGACTTCCCCAGAAATACGTCAACCGATGTGACAAAATGTCTTATTTGTTTTCTTGCCTATATTCTACGATTGCTTATCGTACAACCTGGGCAAGCTTTTCCGCGTAATATGATATCCCACAACTTTATCATGATACTCGTTGGCACGCTAAGTGTAGTAAGTCTGGTATCTTCCATGCAAAAGTAATGGCTTTTAGATTTGTTGCCACAAGAGCGGATCGATTTAGCCTGCGTTCAAGAAACTAAGGTTGAAACAAGAGAGCTAGAAGAAAAATACGCGTGCATTTTTTAAGTGACACTATCATGTTTGTGTTTGGCCCTCGAGCGCAGAAAGCGGATGATGCGCGGTGTTTGTTCGCATGAAATATTTCTTGAGTGTATGCCCTGATATAGGACACGTCGATTGCGGCAGAATCAGCTATGTCGACTGCATTTTAGTGAGCATCACAATAATGGTGATATGTTTGTAAGCGCCAAACAACATGATCGAGCGTAAAAGGTTTTTTTAGTTCATTAATTCTTTAGTTGATACGCCGGCGAAGGTCATTCTAGCCCATGACTTCTTTGTTTTGCCAGCCCCGAAGATCGCTTTCCGAAACGAGCACCCGCATATACCAATGTAAAAATCCTGAGGTTCATTAAAAAAAAAATCTAGTAGATAAAATCGCGATTGCGCGTCCAAACAACATGCCACACTACACCCGCTGGCAGAGTGATTCTAGAGCGCTCTTGGACAGAATTTACATATCTGCTCAATATGAATTCAAAGACACCCGCTACGATGTTTCACCTGTTCGTCTATCACATCACGGTTTGGTCACCTTTAAATGGCAGGCTGACACGAAGCCACTATTCACAGAAAAATTGGGGGGTTGTGGGGATATTTATACAGCCGTCAGCTAGTTGGTCAGCCATTTAAAGTTGCGACGAGTCACTCGCTGTAGATAAAGCAATTTAGCCAGTGCGGTACAACCACTGATACCTGGGGTCTTTAACGTGCACCACGCAGTAGTGATACACGACCGCACGCCGGTACGATGCTCATCAAGATCGAAACGGGCAGGGGGTGGGGCTCGAACCCAGGATCCCTGAGTTCTGCAGAAAGAGCTTTCGCTCCACGCGCGTCAAGCTGGGTGCACCATTCAATTCCGCACACTATGGAGCATTGGAAGCTAAACGAGAGCCTCCTCAAGGATGCGGAGTATTCGATTATCAAAAAAAAAACTGCTTTTGGCACCCGGAGATTCGTCTTTTGATTCTGTAAGCTGTGAGTTTGTGAAGGTGAAAGTGAAAATTGTAGCAATGTCATATATGAATCAAGGACATATTCAAAAGAAAGCTCTTACCGCCCAGCATGGGATTAGTCCCGTCTGGTACTCATTCTCAAGCCGCATTCCGGCAATGACATACCCTCAGTAAACTATTTTAGGCCAATCAGTCTTTTGTGTCACAGACTATAAAATTTGTGACGTAAGAATTATTCTTGCCGAAAATACAGACATGGAGAGATGCATTTCGCAAGTGGTCGGAGATCACGAGACATACGCAATAAAGTCGCATTCAATTGCTCACAACCTCCACGCATTGCGACGAAGCGGCTGCTGCGTTCAACACGCCCCTTGCAGTGCTTCAAATAAACTTGAGTCGTGCCTTGAACCGAGTGGACCACGAATTCTTGTTTCAGATTCTAAAACTCATCAACGTAAGCGATGTTCTTTTCACTTGGGTACGCTTGTGCTACAATGGAATATCTACTAAATTATTACACGCGAAAAAAAAAAATGATTTACAATATGTTATTCAGAACAGCAGTGGGTACCCGCTGTACCCACTGCTGTTCGCACTCTGCTTAGAGCCACTACGCAAGGCTATTCGAATGAAGGAAGGAATCTGAGGGCTTCAACCGGCAACTAAACACCTAACAATCCTGGTGTTCGCGGATGATGTTTTCGTTATTTGTTTCTGAACAGAAGGAAATTTTGAGGGCGATCGACATTATTCAAGGGTTTTGTGCCGAATCGGCAGCTCGGTTTAATCTAGACAAATTCATAAATACGTGGCTGGGTAACTGAGCCTGCAAGACCTTCGAGCGTCTTAGAGATGAAGTGGTCGTCCTCGCTGGTGAAGTAGCTCGGCGTACCGCTCACGTTGACGCGTCCAAGCAACGAACGTTCGGTCAAACTTCAGTATATGAGAGCGTCGCTCCCACAAAGGCGCACGATGAAAAATCTATCTTATCCAGGGAATCTTTGTGTGTAACACTGTTCCCTTTCCTGGTTTCCTGTACGCGGCCCAGGTTATTAAAATCGGCCCCAGCACAGCGTCGAAGGCAGATCTGCTCTTCGGAACACTGGTTTGGCAGTCGCCAATAGAAAAAACGAGGCGCACAAATATCTTTCTTAACCTCAAGGCTAGGGAATATGCCTTGGTGTATGCGGCCCTCAAAGTGAAAATAAGTCGGTTCCTTTTGTTCAGATATCAAATGATGGAATTACGCGGTGGTCGTTCCAGAGCCTTGGGGGCGCGCACCTAAGACAGTGGGTGGTTAGCACATCAAGGCAACCGAGATCAGCTAAGGGCCAACGTTTGTAGAAGGAAATTCCCGAAGCGATCAGATTTTTCGAATTAAGGTACTAGTGGAAGTATCTCCAGCAAGTAAAAAAAAAACACACGAAACTCTATTGGGACACAGTTAGCAGCATGTTTCCAGCTCCTTTGTACAAAAATGGTTTCAAATCTTCCGACGGAAAACAGTGCACTCCCTGTTCCCTCCAAAACCAAACGCTTCTTAATCAGTTTTCACAGAAAAACCCTGCCAGTAAAAACTTGATTGGAAAACATGGACTTTTACCTTCTGATCGGAACCAACTGCAGTTTCTGTGGTGAGAGGGAGACGCTCCCTCATGTATTTCTGGATTGTAAGGGCGAAATTTGTTTCTGGGTGGAATTTTCGCTATATTTATTAACGTAACTTTGAGCCAAGCTGGGAACCTCTCGAGTTTTGTACTTCGCTGAGGAACGGACGGTGGAGTTTGAGTCGTTGGTTGCGATGGCTCTCTACGCGCTGTCGTTGTGCCTGACAGGACATGTCAGGCGGAGCATGCGCGAAAAACCGTGTGGCAGCTGTTTGGGGAGATCAGGGTGGACACTGAGCGCAGTTAGTACTGCGTCAGATGATGTCAACCACGAGGGGCCTAAATAAAGCAACAATTAAAAACAAAAGCCTCGTGGGCCGCAATACAACGCCCCCCTGGCACAAGAAGTGTTAGAATGAGAGTCGGACCAAGTGTTCTGACGTTTTTCTCTTTCTGTGCTCGAATCATTTTGTGGTTTTGTTTTAGTTGTGCGCATGCCTAAGCAGCGTATGCAACCACTGACGTGGCATGTGGCTGGTATGTACAAAAGACAAACTTCCTTAATAAAAGCTTTACAGATAGAAGTGCTTCATGTCGTTTGTATTTGTGTTCGTTTCGTGTGTTTGTTTGTGGGTTGTATGTAGTAAGCTCAAATAGCAGGGACACACCATACCACAACAAAATCCAAAATACAAAAACAAAACAATCTCGATGTTTTGTTTTACGTTATTTTGCGGCAGCTCATTAGTAGCAGAGTGAAAATCGAGCAATAAGCCCTTAACGCTTTTTTGAAAGACTAGCTAAACTGTAAAATATTTTTTTCTGTTTAAACGGCCGTTGTTTTCTAATTGAAATGCTATAGCTGTGCAACTGAAAAGCTACAGAAAAAGCATTTTGGAGACGACAGAATGTCTGTTGACTTTCTACTGAAAAATGAGTCAATATTCAATATCAGATTACCAAAAAGCTAAAGACAGTCAATTGACATTTTATAACGTCTACGTATTTTCTTGAACACTCTTTCAACGGAAAACAGCACAGTTTTTTTGCGAGAGCGGCCAAGGCAGAAACTGGCTTATTCCTTGCCTGTCGGAGAAGTACCTCGGTACTGTACTTGGACGTTTTTAAGACACTATACGTTGGGCGCATCCATCAGCTGATAACAGGATTTAAAATGACAACGAGCCGCTAACGTGTTTCCTTTCTGAGGTAAACAAGACGATAGCAAGCACACTGTCGTTGCCTGTACGTCGCCCAAGTATCAGGAAATTATTTAAGTTCAAACTGTCTGTAGAAAAAAATTAACTGTATACGTGCTCCGCTGTTTTGGGAGAAGGGCGCCTAAACTTCTCAGGAGGCAAGTGGGGGGAGGGGGGGGAGGGTATCTAAGTCACATAGACGTTCACTTTTTTATATGAAGACAATCACCGACGGCGCGTCTTAGTGAAAAACCCACAAATGGTCACTCCTTTATGAAACTTTTTGAAGGACCTTTTACGCAGCACTGTTGGGATGCGTCGCTACCACGCAGAGTTCCCACGGTAATATATAGTTATGCAGATATATTTATGGAACTAAATTTCTTCCGCAGTTCAGTTCGCATAGTTTACTTCGCTCTTGCAACCGAGGGGCCGTGTACAGAGAAATAGACAGGCAAGCCTGGGCACTCTTGCTTGTGTACAGACAGATGTGGTTTACGTGCGTTTGGCATCTTAACTTTGTAAATCACAGTGCTGAGATTTCGAGTCGATGTCTGCAAAGTGCCTTGAGCCGCGTCAAACATATGCTCTAACAATCTAAATTCAGAAATAAGGATAAATAAAATAACGGACAAGACGACACACAATCTCAAAAGCAGCTGAGTTTACTCACAAGGAAACAACAATTTATAGCCGTCCACAAAGACAGGAAAGAGGAAGTCAAAAACACATGCCGCCGCAAAGTTGGTGGAACCGAGCCAGACTGACTGACCTACACCCATACACCACAACACCAGCAGACACATGCCTCCAAGGTATCCGATGAGATAGTCGGAAACCCCGTAAAGCTTATGTGATCCAAGCGAAAAAGAAAAACCCCAATCGCCCCCTCCTCCCCTCCCCCCAACCACTCAGCCCTCGACGACAACAAATCTTGCAACAGAAGCTCGCCTGCGTACTTTTGAAATATTGGCTCAATTTGATGTTTAACTCAGAAATGACCAAGCCGTGGTCACATGATAAAGACGCCAAAAGAATACCTTCGCATTCTTCACTCCATTGCCGAAGTTAGCGACGTCTGGCAAGAGGAAAGTGGGAATAAAAGGAAACATTACACGCTTTTTTCACGCTTGGACGTCGCAAGAAATACAATCAGTCGGGAGGAGAACGATATTTCTGTTACTTCAATGTCGAAATAGGTTATGAATACCTTACAACCCCCATCTAAATATTTATATTCTTCTTGTTGGGCATCCATTAGGACATGTGACCTGTCTCATGCTTTAATTAAACTTTGGCATCCGTGGAGCAATTGAAATTCGGTACCGATCATATCGTTGATTGTATAGTTTGAAGCAAATGGTAAATATAAACGCATACGGCTTTAGCGCTCTAAATTATATTTATTTATTTATTTTGTTTCAAGTTCGATGATTCTCTCGTTATTGAGGGGAGACGCAATGTCCTTACGTATCGAATGTTTCTTGAACGAGTAAGTGTACATTATTTTAATCTTTCGCTATATACAAATTAGCCGTAGTCTAAGGTTTTTCACCACCACTTGGTATATCCTTCAAGAAAATCACAGTGCATGGGTGTTGGTGCGTCAGAGGTATTGGCAAGAAGTTATCGCCGTAAACACTCCAACCCGAAACACACACACACACAAAAATGCATAGAAACTGTCTCAAACCCAGCAGAGTTGCTGAGTTTGAGGCGGTGTGCGTACTTGTATGTTCCTTCTTTTTACTTCGCATGTCTCAGGTTGAAGTATGGCAGTCATTCACCAGCTTTCCTGTTGTTTTACTCATTCACTGTTTCAACTTTACTGAAACACTTGTACGTGACTCTTGCCTGCTCGCAAAACTCTTCAAACTTTCATGATTTGAAGTTAAAAGTCTGATAAAAACAAATAACTGTAATTGACATATGGTGTCGTTTTTGTTTTGTCAATCACCGCTCTCTATATATCTCTTTGACTTTTGGTCACGTTTCATTAATTTTTTTCTCCAGTCAGGTATCCGGTACCCCCGAAGTGATATCCTGCTTACGCCACTGAATCCTCAGCCTTTTGCATGCTTCTGCTACACACGTGCTCAAAAATTCCGATTCTTCTTATTTAAAAAACAAATGTTTCAAAGCCTTTTTAGGTCAGAGTTTCAACCCTCTAAACTTTTAGATATGTTGTTCTGGGGTGTGCGTTATGCCCCATATTTTTGTTAAGGCGAAAGCCTTATATGTCTCGTTAAGCGAAAAGGCGGCGTCGGCGTTGTGCTTGAAAGATGGCCCTAAAATACGTCATCAAACACGCGCCGCTCAAGGTCAAAGCCGACGCACCTCAGTAATAAAACACAAAGAAAAGCACAGCAACGAATATCCTTCGTCACGGAAGCCATGAGGCCGGTGGGGGCGCCTGGCCTGTGCAGCGGGAGAGCGGGATGCCACCGCAGGGGCGCCGTGTGCAAAATGAAGACGTGGCGCGCTGCCTCAGGCGCGTCAGTTGCGCAGTGTTTGTGTCTATTTGTTTTGCGGATTTCATCAATTCGCAAAGGCGGCAGAGATGAAGGCATGATGCCTCACAGCGCCTCTGCCCCTGCAGTTCATACAGCGGAAATAACATTTCCAACAACCTATTAAAAAATCTAATTTTTCAGAGAAATTTCTGAAACCATAAACACATATGAATCATACAAGATATGTAAGAACATATAAGAATCATTTAAGAACTGTATCAGATATATAAAAAAACAGGTAATAAACTTGTGAGAAGTTTCTTATGAGCATGTTGAATAAACCTGAGACTGGGACAGAAATGAACATAAAAATCGAAGTCGTTGGTCAGAAAGTCATAAAAGTCCTTGGTCAGAAACGCACTAGACAGATCGTGTGTTCATTTTATCGCGGATTCGGTTGAAAGACAATATGTGATGTTATATAGGTTCAGGTCAAACCGCCGAAGAAGGAATTCAGTCACACCGTGTGCTTTGATCAAGATATACATATTAAAAAAGGAAAATAAGAAACATTTTAGTTATAAACAAATGTACAAGTCAGAAGCTATCTCACTTTTAGTTTGTCCTCGTGTGGCGGAGGGTCTTGGTGCTGTCTGGTTTCAAGCAGAGCTTGGTTGTTGGTGAGTGGTGTCCCTTGTGTTACTTGGTGGTGGTCTGGGATGTTCTGCTCCGGGACACCACCGAAGTCGTGGATCGTTCCTTGGTGCTGGTCTTGGATGCTCTGCTCCGGGACGCCACTGAAGTCGTTGATCGTACCCACCAGCGGCTACTTCGGGTCGCTGCCGAGTGCCTCGTTCATGCAGGATGTTGACGCTTTGGTTGTACGCCGCCAAGCTGATGTTTCACCTGACAGGAGCACCCTCGGGATGTCGCCGGGTGTGCTTCCACCTGGACGGGTTACGGCCGAACAAAGAACCCTTCTTCTTTTCCTTTCCCCCCCCCCACTTCTCCTCGGACGTGCTTCCTCGACGTTTTCCTCTTCTACTCCATTTCTCGTTTATAGCACGACATTTACCCCCTCCTCCAGAATTTAGTCGTACTAAATTTCCACACCACGTTAATGCATCAGTCCTTTTTTTTTTGCCACGCTGCCCTTTTGTGTCGTTGAAACTCTGCTCAAGTAGTCCGCCCCGATATTGTCTTTGCCTTTTATATACCTTATCCTCAATGTAAACTCTTACAGAGATAAACTTTACCTCATTACCCTCGCGTTGTTGAGTTTCGTCTTGTTCAAATATTCTAGCGGTTGATGGTCCGTCTCAGCTACGAATTCCTTTCCGTACAGGTAAATAGCATATTTACCAATTGCCCACACGAGTGCGAGGCATTCACGTTCTATAGCCGCAAAATTCTTTTCGCTTGCGCTAAGTTTTCTACTGCCATATAACACTGGGTGCAGCCTGCCCTCGTGCTCTTGCAACAGCACTGCTCCCGAGGCTTCGTCTGATGCATCCGTACGCAGGCGAATTGGTTAGACACATCGGGCGCTAACAAATGGGTTGTTCTGCCAGCCTTTTTTAAGTCTTTGCAGCTTGTTGTGATGTGCGCGGCCGTGAACCATCACCGGAGTACAGATGTTTTCGCCATGACGTAACTGCGCGTGCCACGAGACATACCGTCGACGGCCGGAGAGGGAGCACGAGCGGAGAAAAGAACGAAAGGAGGAGAGAAGAAGACGAGCGTTCCGAGGAGCTGGCTGACGGCGGAGTGCGTCCTGGTTCGACTAGGCCGGGAACGCAAGAATGCGCTTGCCCGGCCACCGTTGCCGCTGAGTGCGTCCCGGTTCGACTAGGCCGGGAACTCGAGAATGCGCTTGCCTGGCTACGCTCCCGCTGAGTGCGTCCTGGTTCCATAAGGCCGGGAACTCGGGGACTCGTCAGCCTGCCCGCCGCCATCGCTGGGTTCGTCCCGGCTTCTGAAGACCCGGAACCCAAGACTCCGCCCGCTCAGCCATCTCCACCGTCGCAACGACAGAAGACTCAAGGACCCAACGTATGACGAACATTTTTCTATTGACATTAAGAACTGTGGAAGCCGCGTGTGTAATGTCTACTGATATCGCTGTTCCAAATATTTTTGTAGAACCTTCGCTAATACCATTGCTGTAAATATTTTTCTTTATATCTTCTTTGTTTAAACAATTCTCAAAGCCAACGGTCTCGTTCTCATTGTTTATGACATCGACATTCCCCACGAACCTTATGACAAATTGGCGTCCGCGACAGGACGAGACTGTTTGAGCATTGTTTAAAGAAGAAACAACAATGAGTACCAGGGAATTAATTGGCCTGGGAGAGAAGTTGGGTTTGAGAGACGCTGAGCTGAGAGCCTGGGTAGAGGCGGAACAGGCACGTGCGGCAGAGAGTGAAAAATACGCACGTGAGGAGCGTGCAGCTGAACGTGAGGCTAGCAGGATGCGCGCAGAAGCAGAACACGAGGCTAGCAGAATGCGCGCAGAGGCAGAGGAACGTGCGCTACAGCTCCGTATAAGGCTGCAAGAGGCCAGTAATGCACAAGAAAGGCCTGCTGCAGGTGACAGACGAGCAGAAGAAAGTCCCTCTATGGTCATTAACCCCCACAGAATGATCCCTCCATTCGATGAGAAACGAGATGACTTAGACGCGTATTTGAAGCGCTTCGAAAACATCGCCACGGGCTATAATTGGCCAAGAGAAAAGTGGGCTACGGCATTCAGTATGTGCCTTGGTGGGGAAGCTTTGAAGGTGTTCGGCCGGCTGTCCCCGGAGGATTCTATGGATTTCGAGAAAACAAAGCTGGCATTGTTGCAGCGCTTTCGTTTCACAGCGGAGGGGTACCGCGAAAAATTCCGCGAGAGTAAGCCCCAGGAGGGGGAAACTGGAAAACAGTACGCTGCCAGAATTTCTAGTTTGTTTGACCGCTGGGTGGAGACGTCCGGCACTGCAACTAACTTTAAAGATCTACGCGATCTAGTAGTTGCCGAACAGTTTCTTAACAACTGCCACAGCCGGCTAGCTCTGTTTCTCCGAGAGAGGAAGTGCAAGACGCTCAGCGAGATGGCAGAAGTGGCGGACGGCTTTCTCGAAGCACAGCGAGAGAGAAACCTACTTGTATTCCGGGAAACGTGCGAGTCGGGGGACACGAAACCGAAGGATGGCAATTCCTTCAACAAACCTCAGATTAAATGTTTCGTTTGTAATAAGACGGGGCATAAAGCATCAGACTGCCGCTCGACATCACAGGAACTCTTTTGCGTGCACTGTCGTCGCAAGGGGCACGACTTGAAATCGTGCAGATGGAAAGACGGCGGCCAGAATGTGTCTTCCTGTTGTATATCTCATCAAGACATGAGGAACGAGTCGCGGCAGGCTTCTGAACATAAACTGGAGAAACAAGATGAAGGGGACAAGGATCCCAACGTGGTCCAAGAACGGTCGACGGCACATTATGACATGCCCGTCTTGGAAGGGGCACTGTTCGGCCAGACTGTCTCGGTATTACGAGACACAGGGAGCAACACCTTTGTTGTACGTCGCTCACTTGTCCCTGAGGTAGCATTTACGGGGACTGCCGCCACACTAAAGTTGGTGGATGGCCGCAGCGTCAAGGCTCCGGAAGCGAAAGTTGACATCGCCTCCCCTTATTTCGCCGGGACCGCGATTGTAAAGTGCCTGGAGGATCCTCTTTACGATGTTATAATCGGAAATGTTCCCGGCTCACGCGAAGTTTCTTCTCCTGACTCGGAGTGGAAGAGATTGGTGCAGGTTCCTGATCCTCCTGCAAGCGGAACCATGAATGACGAAAAACCGAAACAACACGCATCCACTTCGATCCTGACCGAAGCAAGCTTTACTGGGCAAAGCCGAAAAGCGCCCACCGTCGACATTGGCTCCATGCAGGTGACAACGAAGAAGCCCGTGCTCGCAAAGCGGGTACTGGGCACCGTCCAGTGGTTCAACGTAAAGGACGGCTACGGCTTCATCAACCGCAACGACACGAGGGAAGACATCTTCGTCCACCAGACCGCGATCACGCGGAGAAACCCGCAGAAGTTCATGCACAGCCTTTACGAGGGTGAGACCGTCGAGTTTGACGTCGTCGTAGGCGAGAAGGGCCGCGAGGCCGCCAATGTGACACGTCCCGACGGCGCACCCGTGCCGGGTACTCCTTACGCCGCGGACAGCAGACACTCTAGAGGTCGCTGGTTCCCGAGACAGGGTCAACGCCGACCAATGCCCAACCCGCGCCGTGGTGTGCAGGACTCGGACGACGTTCATGACGTTGTGCTCGTGCCGGACTCGCCGCAGCCGCAACGGCCACCGCAGCGATGGCCGCGGCCGAGGAGACCCTTTCGTACGCCGCTACTACCGACGTTCCAGGGGTACAACCAGAAGCTCGCTACCCACCGAAGACAAGAGACCCCACTTCCAGTTTGAAGAGAAAGACGAACACGAAGACACCCGAGTCCAGCGGAGGCCATATCGACGCTTCTACGGGAGGTACTTGCGCAGACGCGGCGGAAGGTCCAGGAGTGATCCAGAGGGGTTCGACTTCGAGCAGGAGCACAGGAACGCACCGGGTTCGTGGCGCAAGCCGAGGCCTAGATCGATGTCGGCATCGCCTTCGATGGGCGTCCGCCGGACGCGACCAGGAGTTGAGCAGCGAACGCTCTTCGGCAGAAAGCGTTGGAAGCGGTCCTAAAAAGACGGAAAGAAAGAAGAGCTCGATGCGTCCGCAAAGAGAAGGGCTAATTCCAAGCATTCCTTGGAGAAAAAAGAAATTTGCGAGGAGAAGTCCCCGCCGCAGACCGAGGAGTCGGTCAGCCCTCTGTGAAGGAAGCGACCTTGCAGCCGCCAAATGGTCCCTACTACGATTTTTGACCTGGAAATTAAGCAGGAACTAACCTCTTTTGCTTGTGTTTTGGCCCGCATACTGTGCATATTTTGTTTGGCTACCAATCGTGTCTTAGAGGTGCGAAACATTTGAGAGGAGGTTTCGCATCAAGTGAAAGCTCCGCGACGAGTAACTTGAGCGCAATGACTGGTATCTTGAAATGGGGAAGTACGCTGGGGAGGCCGGTGGAGCCTTGCCTTGCAAGAATATTGCTCCCGTGTTGAACGCATCGGGGCTTCGGAAAATGTGGGGGCAGACTACATGAGCCGTTTGCTGTGAAATATCGTGTGAGCAACTTTTGTCTTCTTTCAGTTGTGTGCTTTCCTTTCTGTCTTTGTCTTGAAATTTTTGAGTTTTTTTTTATTGTATTGAATGCATTTTTCTACGCGAGAAGTCCGCGCACGTTGCTTAGTTTTTTTTTTATCAAAAGAAAACTGGAAATAAGGGACTCTTGTGATGTGCGCGGCCGTGAACCATCACCGGAGTACAGATGTTTTCGCCATGACGTAACTGCGCGTGCCACGAGACATACCGTCGACGGCCGGAGAGGGAGCACGAGCGGAGAAAAGAACGAAAGGAGGAGAGAAGAAGACTAGAGCACTATATAGCTCCTTCGGAGCAGAGTAGCGCAATCTAGAACGCCGTCTCTCGGCGACTAGCGGCGAACGCCCGGAGGTTCCAACTCCGGTCAGAAATGCATGGGGAACGTGAGAAAATCGTTGTTTCTTCAATGTTGTGGAGATGTACGGAACGACAATAGTTTTTGACATAATAAAGGAACCTTTTAGAATCATTTGCGCTGAGTTGTGTGCCAAGTAACGGTGTTATTTGTTTTTAAAAATTGCACGAACGGCATCATGCAGCAGACGACGCGGCGACGTCACAGCGTCCACGTGACCCGCTCCGGCCAGCCCAAAGAGCCCATCTCCGCTGCGTGCAAACATCGTCTGCTTCAAACGCCATTGCCTTGGAAATTGATTTCTCAAAATTTGCACACGCATCCGATATTATTAAAACTTTGGTAAAGTGTTTAGTGCTTTACCAACTTCACGACAGACTAGTTTTGAAAAGTGTGAACTCGCCGCTTATTTTTTAATTAGCCGTCTTGCGTCGATCTCCATGTATTCTCCCATAGGGCGGGCCGGCTCCTGGAACCCTGAGTACCACGTGACTCGCGCCGAGCTGCTCTGTCGGCCATGTTGTCGGCGAAACACGCGGATCAAAGGATTGCGCTACTCTGCTCCGTAGGAGCTATATAGTGCTCTAAAGAAGACGAGCGTTCCGAGGAGCTGGCTGACGGCGGAGTGCGTCCTGGTTCGACTAGGCCGGGAACGCAAGAATGCGCTTGCCCGGCCACCGTTGCCGCTGAGTGCGTCCCGGTTCGACTAGGCCGGGAACTCAAGAATGCGCTTGCCTGGCTACGCTCCCGCTGAGTGCGTCCTGGTTCCATAAGGCCGGGAACTCGGGGACTCGTCAGCCTGCCCGCCGCCATCGCTAGGTTCGTCCCGGCTTCTGAAGACCCGGAACCCAAGACTCCGCCCGCTCAGCCATCTCCACCGTCGCAACGACAGATGACTCAAGGACCCAACGTATGACGAACATTTTTCTATTGACATTAAGAACTGTGGAAGCCGCGTGTGTAATGTCTACTGATATCGCTGTTCCAAATATTTTTGTAGAACCTTCGCTAATACCATTGCTGTAAATATTTTTCTTTATATCTTCTTTGTTTAAACAATTCTCAAAGCCAACGGTCTCGTTCTCATTGTTTATGACACGACATTCCCACGAACCTTATGACACTTGTGTCATGTTCAGAGTACCATTGTACTGTGTTACTTTGTCCCTTCCTTGTGAGGTTAGTAAGTGGGGCTGCTATCTCTGCATAACGGGGTATGAACTCTCTATAATACCCTGTAAGACCTAGAAAGGCTCGCACCTGTTTTTTTGTCTGTTGGCGCCGACGCTTGTTGAATCTTTTCTATTATTTCCTACTTCGGTGCGATTTGGCCCATACCAAGCTTGTGACCTAAAAATGTTATAGCGTCAAACCCAACCTCGCATTTGTTTGGCTTAACCGTGAGATGATTCCTCTTGAGACATTCAAAAATTTGCCGTAATGTTTGGCAGTGATCTTCCCACGAGTCAGTGGCAACCAAGATGTCGTCAATGTAGTGATGTACATTGGGCACGCCCTCCAGGACGGACCTCATCAACTTGGTAAACACGGCAGCAGCCGTCTTCAGCCCGAAAGGCATAAACCGGAATTGGTAAAGGCCAGTTCTCGTAGAGAAGGCAGTTTTCTCTTTGGCTGATTCTTCCATCGGTATCTGCCAATACCCCTTCGCTAGATCCAATTTAGAAAAATATTTCTTTTGCCCGACTCTCGCAAACACTACGTCCGACCTTGGTATAGGTTCAGCGTCAGCCACTAAGACTGCGTTCAATCGCCGAAAGTCAACGCAAAGCCTATTAGAGCCATCAGGCTTTTTTACCATTATTATGGGTGCGTTGTAGGCGGACGTGGATCGTTCGATGATGCCTAATCTTAGCATCTCTTCCACTTCTTCTTCCACTTCATCCTGGATGGCAAAAGGCAACGGATACTGCCTTACAAACACCGGCTCTTCTGTCATCAATCGAAGTTTGCATTGCAATGCATTTGTTCTGCCCGGTACGTCAGAGAATATGTCTTCAAACTCCCCGATCGCGTCAGCCAGATCTTTCTTTTGCTTTTGACTTAATTTAGGATTGATGATCACATCCTGCGCTCCTTGTTGCCTTTTTAGACTGGGCGTCGTGATCTCCCCTAAATCTTCAACCTCATCCTGAACCACCATCACCCCACAACTTTCATTCCTTTTTTCGCGACCTACGTATTTTTGCAACATGTTTATGTGAAACATTTTTCTTTTGTCTCCAACCAGCAGTTCGTAGTTTACATCGCCTTTTCGCCTCGCAACTTCGTACGGCCCCTTCCACTGCATGGTTAGTTTGTTGTGATCACTGGGTAGTAGTATGAGCACTCTGTCCCCTGGCTCCAACCTTCGAACCTGGCTCTTCCGGTCGTAGAACCTTTTCTGTTTTGCTTGCGCTTCTGCCATGATCTCATGCGCCACTTCACATGTTTTCTTCAGTTTTTCCTTGAGTTCGATCACGTATCCGTATGATGTTTTTAACTCCTGGTTTAAGCTTTTGTTGGCCCACAGCTCCTCAAGGATGGTCAAAGGCCCTCTCACATTTCGCCCGTACAACATCTCAAATGGTGCGAATCCTAGCGACGCTTGTGGTACTCCTCTATAGGCAAAGAGGAGTGCTGGGATATACCTATCCCAGTCCGTGGGTCGTTCTTGGGTCATTCTCTTCATCATTTGCTTTATGGTACCATTAAATCTCTCTACCAGCCCATTACACATTGGGTGATATGGCGTAGTTAACAACTGCCGAAAGGATAATAGACGTCCTATCTCTTTCATAAGATTGGAAGTGAAGTTCGTACCTCGATCACTCAGAATCTCCTTAGGTACTCCATACCGGGAGAACATCTCGACTAGGGCTTCTGCCACCTGCGGGGTATCAATGGTTTTCAATGCCACGGCGTCCGGGTACCTCGTGGCTACATCAACCATGGTCAAGATATATCGGTTACCCTTGCTGGACTTCGGGATTATTGGTCCAATAATATCTATCGCTACCCGGTGGAAGGGTTCTTCAATTATGGGCATACTCATCATCGGGGCCTTTTTCACGGTGCCTTTTGGTATAGTGCGTTGGCACACATCACAAGACCGTATGTAACGTTTCACGTCACCTTGCATACCAGGCCAAAGAATTCTTCCGCTACCCTAGCGACCGTGCTCTTTACCCCCTGATGGCCCGACATTATTCCATCGTGAGCCAATTCCATTACAGTCTTTCTAAATACCGTTGGTACAATGAGTTGGTGTTTCACGTCTCCGTCGCTGAATTCGACACGACGGAACAACAAATCATCCTTCACGATGTATTCCGTTGTTACGTCACATCTCCATTTTCGCACTCGTTTATTCAGACTTCTAAAACACCTCTGCAGACTCTCATCCGACTTTTGCTCCCCTGTCAATTGAAGAGCTGTGACTTCTAGCAGCTCTATAACCGGCGCCTTGAGCTGGGGCAATTGTTTGTCTTCACTTTTGCCAGTTCTTGCTCCTGCTGCAAATGACACCTCGTTATGAATCTGCTCTACATTCGACTCCTCTTCTCCGGTTTCTTGCAGTAGTCGGTCGTTCTCAGCATGTGATGTAACGCTGTTCATTGAATTAGACGGCATTTCGCCGAACACTTCATCTCCCTGGTGACGTATTTTCTTCGTACTTGTGCCCCACCCTGGATCCGGGCAGTCCACATTTCTAGCCCCTGGGATGTTACCCAGTATGAGGTCATACAGCGGTTCTTCTACGCATTTGGCACGTACTTCCCCCGTGTAATAAGGTGTATCTATGTTGATTATCGCTTCAGGCATAACCCTCATGGTGCCGTCAACCAGGATAACCCCAGTGGACGTCCCTGTGAACTCCTCACTTTGTACCAGTCTCTTTCTTACTAGTACTGTGTTGGTTCCACTATCCCTAAGCACTGATATCTTAATATCATGTAACCTCCCTTCGACCACCGGCATCATCATGTCGATATTGTGTACTAAGTCAGCGTCAGTAGCATGTTCAAATCTTGTATCTGTTATCGCTCTCTGCTGTTCTTTGTTGTCCCTCGTTAATGCCTTCTTTCTTTTATCCAGGACACACGCTGCTTTGTTCTGGGGGTGATTGGCGCACTGCCCAGCTTTGTGTCCTGTTTTGCCGCACTCCCAGCATCGTACTCCTGCCTGATTTTGTCTATACCCGCTCCTGCACTCACTTGCCTTATGCCCAACCTTACTGCACAGAAAGCATCTAGGCGATGGTCTTCGAGCTCCTCCCGTTTGTCCAGTACCCTTACTGTTCTCGCCGTCTGGTCTCACTGTTGTACAACCCCCGTCTTTCATAGCACCCAGATTGCATTTTCCCTGAGCTTCCAGGTACTGGTCAGCTAGCTCTGCCATTTCTTGCGCTGCATTCACGTTACGTTCTTTTAGAAAAATGGCAAGCTTAGGGTGACAGCAACTAAGGAACTGTTCGGCAATTACCCTATCTCGCACTGCCTCGAACGTCTTCTCTGTCTGCGCCATTTCGAGCCACCTATCAAAATAATTACTCAATCTGGTACAAAATTGTCGTCCAGTTTCTGCCTCCTCCGGCTTGCTTCGTCTGAACTTTTCTCTAAAACCGTCTGCAGTTAGTCTGAATCGTTGGAGCAAGGTGATCTTAACCTTCTCATAGTCTAGGGAGTCAGCTGCTGTCATCCTCCCGAATGCGGTTAAAGCTTCACCCACGAGACAAAGACTAAGGGACGTCGCCCATTCCTCCTTCGCCCATCCTTGTCCTACCGCAATCCTCTCAAATCTATGCAAGTAGGCATCTAAGTCATCGCGCTTCTCGTCAAAGGGCGGCATCAATTTTTTCAAGCAAGCTCGTCCTCTCGACTGACCTTCGCCCCCTCCGCCTGTTGTCGCTCCACTGGCACGTTCTGTTTCCGCGAGCTTGATCTTAAGCTCTATCATAGCGATCTCATGTGCCGCTTTCAGTCTGGCGTCCTCCCTCTCCCTCTCAGCCTTCTGCTGTTCCCTCTCAGCCTTCTGCTGTTCCCTCTCATGTTCGAGTCTGGAATCTTCTCTAGCGTGCACTCTCTCCTCTCTCTCACGCTTTCGTTCCTCCTCCAGAAGATGTAACGCTTCCTCTTTTGTTAGTCCGAGGGAGCTTCCTAAAGCCATTAATCTTTTCAAAATCCATTTCAGACTTAATGGGAAATGTTCACCGGTACAACTGGCTTTCCTCACTCTGCGGTTTGAATCCTGGCAGGCTCGCCAAATTGTGATGTTATAGGTTCAGGTCAAACCGCTGAAGGAGGAATTCAGTCACACCGTGAGCTTTGATCAAGATATATATATTAAAAAAGAAAAAGAAAAATAATAAACGTTCTAGTTATATACAAATGTACAAGTCAGAAGCGGTCTCACTTTCAGTCCGTCCTCGTGTGGCTGGGGGTCTTGGTTCTGTCCGGTTTCCAGCCAAGCTTGGTTGCTGGTGAGGGATGTTCCGTCTGTTCCTTGTTGATGATCTAGAATGTTCTGCTTCGAGACACCGCCGAAGTCGTTGATCATTCCTTGGTGCTGGTCTGGGATGCTCTGCTCCGGGACACCGCCAAAGTCGTTGCTCGTTCCCACCAGCGGCTACTTCGGGCCGCTGCCGAATGCCTCGTTCACGCAGGATGTTGATGCTCAGGTAGCACACCGCCAAGCTGATATTTCGCCCGACAGGAGCACCCTCGGGACGTCGCCGGGTATGCTTCCACCTGGACTGGTGACGGCCGAACAAGAACACCTCTTCTTCTTTCTTTTCGCCCACTTCTCCTCCAACGTGCTTCCTCGACGTTTTCCTCTTCTGCTTCATTTCTCTTTTGTAGCACGACAAAGTGCAAAACGATGATCAGTGTAGGGTATAAAGACAGTTTTATCAAATGGCAGTTAGAAATGGTTATCAAAGGAAGGAGAGAAAAGGAACAAGGGGGAACGGACCAGATTTTCTGTGATCCCATATTTTCATGAAATTTCGCACAACTTCAAAGCATGTGTGAAAAGTTTGGAGTAGAGCACGGTCTTTACCTCGAATTTCAAACTCAGTAGACTGACGCCATTTCAAACAGGTGCGAATAACTGCTAAAGAATGATCAAGAAAAATCGGTAAATTGCGAGAATGGTGTTGTGTATGAGATACCACTGGAATGCGTGTTTAACTATGTAGGACAGACATCACGATGCATCAACGACAGATTAAGTGAACCCAAAAGAAACGTAATGAATAGTGCACCGAACTCAGAAATCATAAAAACATGTCCACGAAAGTAGCAACGGCACTGCGATTCGGTCGGAGACAGAAATCATTCACAGGAGAGGAATGGTGCAAAAAGACTAGTAAGAGAGACGGTGCGGATAAAATCTCTGAGGTAATTGCATACGTCTGGCTTCGTTGCAGCTCGGTAGAAATTTCAAGAATATATATATATATATATATATATATATATATATATATATATATATATATATATATATTTTTTTTTTAACGGGATGTGTGTGCTGTACGTTTTCGCCCCGTTTTAGATTCAGTGTGTGTCATCC
>JAZHYW010003706.1:0-31363 GCA_037355805.1 Ixodes ricinus | reverse complement strand
TATGAATATAAATGCAAAGGGGGGGGGGGTATTACATGAGTGGGATGCTCTGCTAATCTTTGAGGATGTCACTTTCAGCTGGGTCATTGGGTGGTTATTTTTTTTTTTGACTCAGCGGCACTGTAGCGTGATAGTGTTCATAACGGCGCGGAAGGTGCTATCGCACCACTTACCCAATTAATGAACCACAAGCAGCAGTAAAGCACGTGAATAATAGGCAGTTTCATGATACTCTTCAAACATATGATTTCAGAACAATGCTTTTCAAAAGAAATGCCATTAAAACTATGATGGACCGAATCTGCCGAACTTTTGAAGGAAAGTTCGGCAAAGATTCGGCGAAAATCCGGCAAATGTCTGCGCACGCGCGAGAACGCGACGGGGCCATGGATTGCAAATGGACGCCGTGCATTCGTGCGGTTACCATCGTGCAGTGTAGTACAACTAGCGGTTACGGCGATGTGTGGTGTAGGCAACACGGTAACTGTGTGTTTGTGAGCGAGTGTGGTTGTCTTCAATATTTTCTGCCTCAAGAATAGAAGATCGAACAGTAATTTACGCAGTCCACTGCGCAAGTGCCAAATGATGCGGTGCATTCTGGATATATACACTGGATAACGTGATTTTCATGTGGCCTTTCCAGTGATGAAACGAGGTTGTTGAAATATTGGCCGACAATTACTTTAAAGCACTCCTCGGAGATATAACAATTCTGTTTTCGGCTCAGAAGTAGTGTGTACCAAAACAAAATATTATTGCTTTTTCAATCAGTGTTATTTCGCGATTTTCATGTATCTGCATAAAATTAAACAGAACTGCAATGCTCGACGTCTCACATCCGACATTCCTAACTCTCCCCATCTTCCTAAACGTCCGTGTATGTCCTAACACCAGAAACCCGCATTTTAAAGGTTAAAAACGAGAGTTTGCGAGCATCAGACGCACATTTTTATGCAAAGCTGACGCCAAGTTACTCAAATCGAAAAACATGCATATTTACAATAATATCAAATACGATAATATTGTTATCTCTTCTGATGAAGGCTCAGCAACCGTTGCATCGTTTTCGCACACGAAACGGTGATTACCCGAGAAAGCAAGAACGTAGTATTATTGCCTTCATTTTAACAATGTACACATATATGCAGGCTTGCGATGGTTCCTCAAAACCGAAACTCTCGCTTCTACCCAACCTCGTTGTCACGCCACTTCTGCAAGCAGTCACTAAAATTGCCGGTAAACACACAAAAACGACACCGGTACAATTACCGTGTAGAATATCACCTTATTTAGTAATAACTGTGTCAATAAGCATTACATGTTGCATTTAAGTTAAGAAAGAAAAAAAAGACATAAAACCTTTTTTCGCCAGAAAAATCTCAATATCAATGTTAAGTCAGGTAACAATGTATTTTTGCCGAATTTTTGCCGAATCTTTAGAAAAGTTCGGCAAAAGTTCGGCTGAGACGAATCCCAAGATTCGGCGCCGAACTTTCGATTCGGCAAAAGTTCGGCCCTTCACTAATTAAAACGACGGTCGTCGCACAGAGCTTCGCATAAGTCAACGGAACAGTGCTGGAGGGGCCGGCGAACTCCAGAACAAGGCGGCGGTGGCGCCCTCTACTAGCATCCACAGAACGAGTAACCTCTCCGGCCAGCACTCTGGTTACCATGAACTTTTAGAAAGCTGTTCTTTCGGTAAAAACAAACGGAAAAAAAACTCTTTTTGTAAGAATTCTTATTGGAGATCGGTACAAATAGCAGGCACGTGATGGTTTTTAAAAGTTTTAGTTTACAAGGTTTCGCGGCACAATTAATATTGTTTTTATACAACCACCTCTCACCGACGATTTCGGGTAGCGCGTCCCGACCTGGGTGCATGCTGACTTTTGCGGTACGTCAAGGCACGCCCGCTTAGGTGGTGGGGGTTAGCATATCGGGTTGCGGTCGCTCGTTCGTGTGAAGCGTCTCCCGTTTTGCACGTGCCCAGGGACCTCAATTTATTTGTGGTCCCCGGGGTTCGAAGCCTTCCGCCATGTCGACGCCTACAAAGGCACAGTGTTTTTCATTTAATGTTCCGGCGGACACTCCGGTAGACGCCATCATGGACAGCATTCAAGCCGTCGCCGGCGGGGATGGTCTGTCGTACCTGCAACACCACGGTGGAGCAAGGTTCATGGCCGCGGTCAGCACCATGGCCGCAGCTCAACGACTTGTAGCGCAAGGGTTCTTGTCGCTGGGTAACGTGGAAGTCCCCCTGGAGCCAGTGGGAGCCCACGTTGTGTTTGTCTCCGTGTACCGCCTCCCCCGTACGTGTCGGAGGAGGCACTGGTGCAAGTCCTCGCACAGTACGGCAAGGTGAAGGCGATCAACCACGCCACGTTTCGTGACCGCCCGGACGTCAGGACCGGCACCCGAGTGGTCAAGATGGAGATGTCGAAGCCGGTCCCCAACTTCGTCCACATCCAGGGACACCGGGTGATGGTCGACTACCGTGGTCTGCGACGCGTGTGCAGCCGGTGCGGGCTGGAAGGCCACATCGGACCCGCCTGCAAGACCCCACGTTGCGACAGATGCGGCGTTTTTGGGCATGCGACGGCAGGTTGCACAGCCCCTTGCCAGCGGTGCGGCCATGGCCACGCGACCACGGACTGCGTCCAGCGGAAGTCCTACGCCGCCGCCGCCCAGCAACCCAGGCGCCCCCCGCAGCTAGTTGTCGGCCCCGTCGCCCTCCCAGCCCCCCAGATTTCCGGTGACGACTCGGACCCATCCATCCGCCCGCGGACCCCACCACCTCCCCTGTTGTCTCGGATTCCGACGCCTCGTCGAACGCCGGAGTTTCCGACAGCCAAGCTTCGGGCGTTCCATCGAACGCGGCCGCCCCTACCGACGGCCAAACTTCGGACATTCCGTGGAACGCGGACGCCATCCCCGGCAGCCAAGCGTCGCGCGTTCCATCGAACGCGGACGCCATCCCCGGCAGCCAAGCCTCGCGCGTTCCATCGAACGTGGCCGCAACATCCGACAGCCAAACCTCAGACGCTCCGTCGAATGCGGCCGCCACCCTCGAATCTCACAGCACGGATTCCGACGATCTGAGCGACGATTCCGACCGCCTTTTCATCGCCGAGGAAGGCGACGTGACACCAGGCCAGGGACATCCGCCACCCACGCCAGAGGCTTCGACGACAACGACGTCACGTGAGTCGTCCGCAGAGTCAGCGTCTCCCGACGCCGACATGCCAGACGACCGATCCGATGCCAAGCGCGTTTTCTCGCCTGCTAGCGGCGGCTCGGACGCGTCTCCCGCCTCGTCAGCTAAAAAGAAGCGGCTCGGCGCAGACAATTTGGACTATGCGGAATCACTGGAATTCTAATCGACTGCCTACCATGTTTTTCTTTTTCTCTTTTTTCATGGGCCTACACATTCTGACGTTAAATGTGCAGGGTTTTCGGAATCCGAACAAGCAGCGCGAGGTGATACACTTTGCCCAGTCTAACCACTGCGATCTGCTCTTTTTGCAAGAAACTAATTTTTTTCTGCCCGGGATGTGACAGAATTTAAGGCCCGTTTTTCGATTCCTTGTTATTTTTCTCTCGCACCGTCTTGCGCGCGTGGTGTTGGCGTTTTAATATTCCGCACTTCGTTTTTGCGAGGAGCTTTTTCACTGTGCGACCCGGATGGTCGCATCCTTGTGTACAGTTTTTTTGTCGGTCACGCCAAGTTTCGGGCTATAAGCGTCTACGCTCCAGTTCGGAACGGCCACACGCCGGCGGCCCCGGTGGATTTTTTTAGAAGCCTTCTGCAGTATGTGCCCGAGGACGGTTTTTCTTCCTCTGCGGGGACTTCAACTGTGTAACAGACTCCTCTCGAGACGTTCGCGGGCCTGGTCACGGGCGGAATACCTCTGACGCTCAGGGGCTAGTTCGGCTTCTCGGGCTGCACAACCTGCGCGACGCCTGGGTCGAACTACACGGCGCTGCGTACGACTCCACGTGGTCGCGGGGCACGTCGTCGAGCCGGCTGGACCGCGTCTATGTCCAGCAACATTTTGCATCGCGTCTCCTCAGCTGCGAGGTGCTTTCCTTTCCATCAGCTGCGGGCTATGTTTCAGATCATCGCCCGGTTTCAGCGGTTTTTGATGTGTCGGGTTTTTTGTACCCACGCGGCGACACGTGGCGTCTAGACATCTCGATACTGCGGGACGAACCGTCCATCTCCAGCTTACGACAATCGATTCGGGCGTCACTGACGGCCGTTCCTTTGTCCCCCGCCCAGTGGGACTCGCTGAAGTCTGACTGCCGGTTTTCGCGGCGGCAGCTGGGAAGTCGCTTCGGCGCCGGACGACGGAGGCCCTCAATGAGGTTGTCCGTCGCATTCGCATTGTGCAGCGTGGCGGTGTGCGCACCTACTTGATGCTTGAGTACCTCGCGGTTCTTCGCGATCGCCACCAACGTCTGTTGGGCACGTGCTCTCGAAGTGCTGTGGCGCAGCGGCTGCGTGACCAGCCGGTGAAAGACCCGGAGGTGCTCCAGTGCCTCCGTGCCACACGCGCCGGTGGGGACGGGTACTCGTACGTTCCCAATGTATATCTCGCAGACAGTAGCCTTTCGGACGACCCCCGTGAAATTGGCGCGGTGTTCCGAAATTTCTTTTCGTCCCTATTTTGCTCGGACCCCGCCGTAAACACCTCGAATTTCGCCGAACGGGTTCGCCTTTTCTGCGGAGATCTCCCGGCCTGCCCTGATGATCTGGGCTGCTCTCTGTTCCGTCCTACAACACGCGAGGAACTCTTTGACGTCCTCCGGGCTATGAAGGTCGGGTCTGCCCCAGGCCCCGACGGCTTACCAGCCGAATTTTACGTCACTTTTTGGGATGTCCTCGCGAATGCCTTAGTCCAGCTTGTGAACGGCTTTCTGGAAACAGGCGAAGTTCCAGCATCCTTCAGACGAGGTCGCGTCATTCTCCTCCCAAAGGAGGGTGGCTCTTTATCGGATCCTGCGGCTTGGCGACCTATCACTTTGTTAAACGCAGACTATAAGATGGTAGCGTCTCTACTCGTCTCGCGCCTCCGTACGGTCATGCCCCATGTGGTGAGCTCAGTTCAAACGTGTTCGGTGCCTGGGAGAAACATTTTTTCGTCCCTGTCACTCACACGAGACCTCTTCTCGTACGCGAATTTCACCCATCTGTCGGGGGCCTGTGTCTCCCTCGATCAAGCGAAGGCGTTTGATAGGGTTGAGCATAGTTATCTGTTCGAGGTCCTGAGAGCCTTTCGCTTCCCCGAGACTTTCATTTCGTTACTTCAGTCCCTATACAGTGGACTGACTGGTCATTTGCAAGTCAACGGGTGTCTTCTTCCGCCTTTTCCAGTAAGTAGAGGAGTACGACAGGGCTGCCCGTTGTCTCCCTTACTCTACGTTCTTAGTCTCGATCCACTTCTCCGACGTCTTGCATCCTGCTCCCGGATTTGTGGCTTTCCGCTGCCCGGCCGGGACACAGTCGTGGTTAGCGCCTACGCAGACGACGTCAGTTTGTTTGTCCGCAACTCTGACAGTTTTGAGGCTGCTGGACAGCTGTTCTTGGAGTACGGCGCTCTCTCTGGAGCGTGTTTAAACACTACCAAGAGCCAGGCTTTGGAGTTTGGAGGTTCCCCTCCCGCTCTACCTGCGGATATCCAGGTTGTGAACGAGCTCCGAGTTCTCGGCGTGTATTTTGACTCTCGTGGGGTGGCACCCCGTACGTGGGAGGTTGTGGCATCCGCGGTTGAACGTCAGGTCGCTGTTGCAGGGACCTTTACGCTTTCCCTCCGCGACAGAGCTTACCTAGTAAGAGCTGTTTTTTGTGGGCAACTTTTCTATGTGGCTCACATTGCACTTCCCCCTTCTCGGTTCACTAGGCGCGTCACCTCATGTCTCTTCCGGTTTTACTGGAGCAGGGGCACTGAGCTAGTGACAAGGTCGGTGCTCCGCCTTCCTACGTCACTGGGCGGCAGGGGCATGCCCTGCGTCGACACGGTGTGCCGCCTGCTCTCCCTTCGCACTGTTCTAGGGGTGTTAGACAACACGGATCACCCGGCACGGTCCCTGGCTCTTTATTTTCTAGGGCCCTCGCGCCGAGTGCTTGTTCCTCGCGCGTTGGGCAACCTTTACCCGAGCGCAGAAGCAACACCGCCGTTTTACCAAGCGGTGGTGGCTTGCCATGAAGAGTTGAGGCAGGCGTTACCAGACCTCGAAGTGCGCGAAGTGCCACCGGCTCGCGTCGTCGAGGAGCTCTGCGTGACCCGGATCACTCTTGAGCAGAGGGATCGAGCGAACGCCTTTCCGTGGACCTGGTTGGTTTCTCGCCGCCTTCCTGGACCTGTGGAGGATTTTGAGTGGCGTCGGGGCTGGGGTGTCCTTCCAACAAGACAACGACTCCACCGCTGGGGGATTGTTCCCGACCCTAAGTGCCCCAACTGTGGACAGGTCGAAACAAACACACATGTTTTCTCTGATTGTCCCGTTGCGCGCTCGTTTTGGCGACTGGTGCACCATGGCTTCCGGGGTATCGGTATCTGGAACTTTGTGTCGGGCGGTAGGTGCCCCCGCGGGGGCTTCGCCCTGCTCCTGTTGGCAGTCGGCCAACTGGTTCTCTGGCAGAATCGTTGTGCGGCGGTTGGCCAGCAACGACGATCTCGTGCAATGTGGCCCGTCCTCTCTCGACTGCGGGGTACCCTGCTCCGCCACCTAGAATCCGAGCTCTTTTGGTTGGGCGAGGAAGAGTTCCTCAGGCGGTGGTCTTGCCGCTACGTCCGGCTGGTCGGTGGTCGCATTCACTTGCTTTTCGCGCCTCTCGCACAGGTGTGAGAGGCGCGGGGGGGGGGGGGAGTGGACGTTAGCCAGCCGAACGCTACACCTGGCTGACACTGGCATGTATTAGGTAAAGGAGAGAACCCTCCTCGTGTGTGGTGATGAAATGTAAAGAGCGGCCATGTTTGGTTCGCTAAATTATGTTTGTTCGTTACCTCCGTCCCTGGACCTTTGTAGCGTACATGTTCCTATTGTATACCAGTGTGATTTACGTCTTGCAGTTCACAATGTCAATAAATTTTTCTTAATCTACCGTATATGCTTCGGCGCCGAGATTGCCGATGAAAGCCAAAATAGATGGAGCAGCTCTTTAGCGATGTAGAATGCGATAGCTCCTGAACCAGTACCAGCGACTGTGTAGTTTCTGTTGTGGCCGAGGCGGGAGAACTGGTGGCGTTGCGATCGCCTGTAGTTAGTTCCCGCCGCACGGATATGTGCAACTTTCTCGGCAAATATCTATGGCAGTATGATGAGGTTTAGTTACGTTGTCTGTAATACTATTTCCGCGATCAGGTTCCCGGAATAGTTGCCGAAAGGCTGCCCGTAACTGTTTTCTAATTGTTGCGAGACAAATGGAGAGCACCCGCCAAACTATGCAACGCAGCAGTGGCATTCAGACTCTAGCAATAAAAGCAAGACATTGTTGCCCCGATCATGGGGAATTAGCTACTGTTGCGAGGAGCGCTGCCTCGTCATGCAGTGCAAATGTTGAAAAGATGCATGCGGCAAAAGTTGGCAAAAATGATGTACAGCTGCAGCCCCGTTGTGGCGCGCAACGTCTGCCGAATAGGTTTGAGCAACAGTCAACCAACAATAGTGCCAAGTGTTTCCGCAACAATTCCTCGAAACATCTATCCCAACCTTGCGCAAAACTGTTGTGTCGTACGGTTGGAACACTTTTAGAAAGCAATGTTTGACGACTGCATTCTGGCAGTATAAACGCAATCTGTTTTTGAATCTGACACGGGAACAGTTTGCTGACTGTAAAAACGAACGTTGCGATGACTGTTTGTAAGCTTTGTTTTCCCAAAGCAAAAAGAAGTTACGTTGCCACAACATTTCGGAATCAAAGGGCCCGACGCTACCGCAACATCAGTCGAATAGTAGCAAAACAGCAGTTCTGCACTCTCGCAAATGCAAACGTGACGTTGTTGGCGGAGCTTGTGTTGCGTGATAATGTTTCGCCTACAGCTGCGCTGATCTTTTCCGCAATGTTCAGCAACATCAGGACAGCACACATTTTGCTGGGTAAAAGCAATGCTTCGGTAACTGTTGCGAGCATGAGACAGTCAACGGTTGACCGACACAGTTGCCGCAGTGCTTTAGCAGCGGACACTTCTGCAGTGTTATGACTGTTGCTACAACATTGTTGCGCGACTGCAGTAAAACTGTTTTCATGTTGCGAAACTTTGTTGCGCCGACTGTCTCCACAACATAAATTGTTACCTGGGTATAGAAATAGTTTTTTTTTGTTTGTTAAAAGCACCCGACATGCTGGAAGTAAAAGCGCTCTATCAGGCTGTTTTAGGCTTTATTCTTTAATATACTTTATGTTTTATCTTAAATTCGAAATATATTTTAAGAAAAAAGCGAAAGGAAAGTGATGCCAAAAAAAATATATTCAAATTTTCCCGCGCTTTCTCCATGGATGTGACGTCAAATTTTGTATAGCTTGCAAGTTCAACAGGTAAGTCTAGCAAGTACAGTGATTTTGCGCATGTTTTTGTTTGTTTGTTTTACTGGAACGTGTCGTAACCAATGACAACCATAGAAGAGGATATAACGGGTCACGAAGGCACGAGCAGTGCCTATTGAGCAGTTAGCATTGAGCAGCTTAACCAGCATTCATTTCACACCCTCAAACTGCCTTTAACCCGTTGGCAACAAGCTGTAATGCGCTCATAATGCCCCATAATAGAACATCAAATGCGACATTTTTAGAGTTTCCAGACCTTTCAGCCTCTTCGACCAAATTTTAGGCACCAATACCTTCGGGGAGAAAAAAATATTTCGACTTGCAATTTGGGTTACCGGTTCAGATGTGTCTAATAATGTGTTTAGCCGATTTTGAAGCGAATCAAAGCTTCCGCTGCATTCATCTGTTTTTCATTTGGTAAGCTGGCGGGCGAGGATCGCATGTGTGAAGCCTGGTTTAGAATCTTCAAGCACAGCAATTTTCAGACAATGTGATCGATTGAATTCTTCTACGACGTTTTTTGTTTACTAACACCTGTCGCGGTTTATTTGCTTTTATACTTTTGAGCTCCGTGTTTGCGACCTAACTTAACCGGCGGTCAGTAACGTACAGTCTTTTTAACATAGGTTATGGCGCTTATGGGCTTGATTTTATAGAAAAGTGTAACGATCGAGTGTAACGATCGAGTCTAACCTGAAAGCGTTACAAGCAGACCAAGGCAACGTAAAGAATGAATAGCGTGTAGCAAGCAATGCATAAGCACACAAATCATACAGAAGGACTAATTATACTTCGTTTCACCTTAACGTAACGCGGCCGACGTTACGAGATGATGGAAGCTGACTGGAGTGCGCGAAAAGCTCACCATCACGGTGTTGTTCGTGTTTCTGTTCGTGTTCTACGATCGCTGAATAAATCATAAACAGAAAACGCCCAGTGACTTGCAGTTTTGTCGCTGCTTGATTTGTCCCATTAGTTAAAAGCGTCGGCTGTGTCTGGACTTAGACTGAAGCGAAGTATAGAAATTATAATGGTATGGATACTTAATCCCAACTAGGGAAAAGACAACCGAAGCCAGAAATATTTATATAGGAGTTTAGCGGTAGTCGAACCCCGAACCATGAAATTTGTAATCCAACAATTTAAATCGTCGCCGCAAAAAAAAAAAAAAAAAATATATCGTTTTCATATTTATTTTACGAAGTAATAAAGAAAAAGATCGAAATATTAAAACGCTTTACAAATTTATTGCAGGGCACATTAAAATCCTAGCATTTCAAGGAAGGGCTTTAAGATGCCTAGCCACTCTGGCTCAAACTGACGGCTAAAAAAAACAAAAAAAACATCTTTTACTTGTTTAATAGGACAAAGAAAAGAGTTACATCAATACTTATTTTGTGTTCTCTTAGGCATGCCAGTCTGCGACTACTTACTGATGCCGGACAAATACACCCCCCTCTCACCCTCAACAAAATAAAAAAATGAGGCGGACAAAAACGGGATTGCGTCATCCACCTGCTTCGGAAACTCAACTAGTTTTGTTCGTTCGACTAATTAGGATCAAGCAGGAAAAAGTGGCAAATCAGGAGACAGTTTGGTTTGAGTGATCATAGGAATGAACCAATAATCTTGATCTCACACACAAAAGAAACCTAACAAAAACTGTCTTAGAAACAAATTTCAGAGCCCGAGCCCACCGTGACGTACACGGTGGAAAAGGTTGTCCCGTCGCATACGTTTCCCCTTAGAACTCCAAATAAACGTAACAAAACACGTCTAAACTTCTGAAGATACGAGCGGCGGCCACAGTGTACAACTTGCAAGACTCACCACAAATGTGGAATAATAAAATATTTCAAACTCACTCTGGTGAAAAGGGACATACCAAGCAGTTTCCAGTGGGAAGCACAGCAAGCACATCCTTGTGGGTGATCACTCCCGACCAATAGGTTCTTTGCGTTTTCGGCAACACTTCAGCGGGACACCAAAGAATGATTACAACTTATGGCCCCAACAGACACCTTCAAGCTCTGAGGGAGTTGTGGCCCACGCTCCGCTCCAAAACCCACGGTATTTGCTCCAGTTTACGGCGGCACCGGTAACCTTGCAAACGTTTTTGTCTAATGTAACCGCAGCACTGACACTTTGCTTGCCGTTACAAAACACCTCGATGTCGTCTGCGTAACTCATAACGTGTATCTCGAACGCTCTGCAAACGAAACATGAAAAAAAAAATGTTCGCTGTTCAAGACACTTAAAAAAAATACAGTTCCAAATACAAACTGAGCAGTGACGACATGCGACACCCTTGATTAGCAGAGGATCGAAAATTTATATTTTCAGTCTACATTTGTTTGCCATCAACCTTGCAGTATACTCATGACATGCCCTTCGGCTCCCTCCGAATTGACACCTCCTACATTCACGTGCTTTAAAGCGCAAAAAAAAAAAACGAACAGCGTGTTTAACCCGGTGTAATGAAATATCTAGATCAATTCGAATCATGAAAACCTGACCTATATCATTCGTCAAAATTGACGACCTTGCAACATTCAGGTTTGGTGATCTACAGGGTTACGAGCAACACCCTGGAAACGCCATTTTAGAACCTGTCCGAAAATACAATAGTTGACGCTGCACAGGGTTATCCGGCGGAAACTATTGAATTTACGTCGCTTCGCGACATCATCACATTTGGGGATTAAAACAGTGTGTGTAGGGGAAAACGACAGTTACCGTACTTTTCGCCCATTCTCTATAGACAAGCACTGGGCACTCTGCTCTTAAAATTCTTCTGAAATTCAGCAATTAACCCATCGAGTTCTGACGCTTTGCATAAGAGGCAATTATTCAATTGCCACCTCGATGTCTCTGAGAGTGAGTGGCTGCGCGATTCGTTCCTGTTCCTCGTTCCCTAGCTGGGGCAGGGACCCTAGAAGTTGAGCAAATATGGGGACCTTCCTACATTGTACCTAGCTATTTAAAAGCGGCTTGTTATGGTCCACATAGGCCTTTTCGATCACGCTTGGGCACGAGCTATTGACATCATTATAATCAATTTCTCATATATCATTACGTAGCGCCTATCTTTTCTACCCGAAAAAAGCTCGTTTGTTCGGCAGCTCACCCATGAGGTATTTTCCGATGCAGCTCAAACTATGGCTCCTCGGTGACTTTTTCGTTGCAGCAGCTGTAGGTGGTTTTTAACATATTCTCAATATTTAAAGGCTCTTCCAGACCTTTCAGAATTGGCTTTTGATAGCGTTTACAAAGAGGGATTTAAGTTACATTGACGATAACACCATTCGTATGCTATAACAGACGACCTATAAACTGCAAGCTTCTGGACATTTTTCTTGGAGAGCTCCCAGATCTGAAATATATCACCATCTGACTTTTTAAAACATGTTTGGAAAGGCGACCTAATTACGTTCTAAGAAAAGTTTCACCGCTGGGCAGTCTCGTATTGACCTTCCAAAGATTCTACATAAAATTTCGGCTTCGGTGTCGCTTTATATCCGATCGTTGTCAAAACCATGCAGTTAGGAGAAAAAAAAAATAATGGCGCGAAATCATAGTTTCTTAGCATTACTGCCACGTCAACTCGGAAATAAGTTATGTTTACGAGCATGCGATTATCCTTGAAAATATGTAAAACAAATCTCCTTCGTATCTTCAATTACGTTTCCCGTGTCATTCAAATAAAAATTTTCGAGCAGTTCGTTTAAAACTATCACACTCCTAACACAAGATTTTCTTAAAGATGTTCAATCTGCTTACCTAAAGACAATTAAAATCGCCTGAGAACACAACTGTTTTGTTCCAATGTAAAATATGTCTTAAACAGCTAGAAAAAGAAAAGCCTTTGACTGCATTTGGCGCATACACGCAAATGATCTTCCACTAATCTGGTGGAAGCGAAAGAAATCACAGATTTCTAAACTCCTTCCCTCTCAGACGTTATTATTAACACCGACAAAATTACACTTAAAAATGAAGACAAAACAGCGGAAAAATCGACGACGTGGGCCACGGAAACTTCGTATGAGCGCGGAAGGCACAATGCAATAATCACCTATTCATCCTTGGCTATCTTAGTCTCTAGCACCGCTAAGGAAATCATGTTTGTTTTTGAGCAGCGAACATTGTAATGGTACTGCTTAGTGTGCGTCCTCGAACATTTAGGGACGTCACCGCAATGGCTGGTTGCAGCGCACGCAGCATGTTTTACAACGACTGGACATTTGCGTTCGCACGAGAGCCTTCGAAACACGGGCGAACGCAGTCTCACCTTCTGTCACGCCGTTTCCAGTCATCTTGGGGGACGTTGGGCACTGTCTGTAACAGCTGGAACCGACCCTTCTTTGTCCTTTCCATCCACGGGTTAGGCCTGGGGGTGATGCCTGCAATCGAAGCTGTCTCGTCGAGGCCACGTTCGAAGGAAGCGGTGCTTTCGTCCATGCTAGTCGGACATTCGGCGGATGTCTTCTCGCTCGTCGGTGGATCGTCGCCGCGTGGGGCTGTGCAGACCTCGTGTGGCGTCGCCACAGGGGGAGGAAACACAGCTCCTGGCCGTATTGGCGCACCCACGTATCACCAAATTCTTAACGGAAAATACCGCTGAGAGCCATTTCAACCGCAGGCTGTCAATACCCTCCTCTTTCAAGTGTTCCAAGGGTGACGAGCATTTCCGCTGCTTCGCTTGTTTTGCCTCCGGCACCGTTGCTACCTTTAATTGGGAAGATCAGTGAACGAGGCCGTTATATAAGGCGAAGTTCTAAAATCGTGCCACGTACACTGGACATGGCAGTGCCGGCAGTGTAGGGCTAGATGGGCGTCGGTTTGTTATTGCATGCGAGCGGTTCAGGCAGCCGTAGGCCCGATGATCCGAGTACAAGCAAGACTCGAAAGGTGCTGCCTGCCCGTGCCAAATGAGACTGCGAGCTCCGCGTAGCAGCGACTCCCGTGCCCATTATTTGTGTGCGCCTGATGTACTACGTTCTTTCTGAGTGCGTCAACCGATGATCGCCCCGCTTTTGTTCGTCCGGAGACAGCCAGCATCATTCAGGCACTGCTGTCTGTTATGAAAGTGGTCGTGAACGGCTATGGAAACGGTTACCGATGTCTCCATGTGTCTGAGTGTCAACCGACGATCATCTGATGATCATCTTGTTTCGTGTCTCTGTGCAGCACCAATATCTCTAAAACAGTGCTATTTACCCAGAAAGTGGTTGTGAACGAAAACGCGACAGGTCGCTTGGGTCTCCCTGTGTTTCGCAGCAAGATGATATGTGCTTCCTGGTTGTTATTAGATTTCGAATTTTAATGTTCTAAGGAACCGTTTGTTCGGCTAAGGTACACCGATCGACCCGCGGATAGTGGCTGTTTTGACGCTGATCTAGACCATAACTCCAATCGTGCTATGTTCTATATCGCTGACGCCTGCGTACAATGCCCCTATAGCCCCACTTCGGGCGTTCTCGGAAAAGAAGGCAGAACAGCACTGAAATATTGGGGAAAGGAGACTTGTCCTTGTCTTCAAATAGTGGCGCGTGTTAGTGATCGGGGTTCGAGACTCTTAGGGCATGATCCGCCGGCTACGTCGGGGTTCCCAAGGCAGCGGGAGGCTACTGCGCGTTGATTTAACCAAGCTGATCCAGGTCGTTTTCTTAAAGCAGCATTTAATGCCGACCGTCGACTGTGTTGGTGCTGCTAGAAAACGCTACCGTCTTCTCGAAACTGGGCACAATGTTTCACCAGGTACGCCTATTCGAAAGCTGGCAGGAGTACATGAAGTTGACTAGACCCTTCGGGCGATTCTAGCATTGCTGCCTGGCCTTCGGAATCACGTCGACCCTAGAGGTGTAAAGACGGTGAGAGTGCAGGCGAGCTGGTGGTAGCTAATCATGTTGTATTACACCTGAGACTGCGGTGGATGAAATCGGAAGAACTTTCAGTAGAAGGAACAGACACAGAGAACGTCTCAAACTCAGCTAACCGGTTTATTTCTCAAACAGCCTTTAAGTACCCGCGGAGCTTTTTTCACAACCACACTCTACAGATAAACTCCTTTGTTGCAGACATTTCGAACCGGATGGAACACGCACAAACGATACAAAACAACCCCACTTGAGACGAGGACTTAAAGGGGCGGTGCAACGATTTTATGATTAAAAGAATTTGCATCTTGTCATTTTTACGTTGTTTATCGTGTCCCGGAGGATAGAGAAAACACCTCCTTTATTAAAAATGTCACGACTCCGCTGCATAATCGCAAAGCAAAAGTCGAGCTTTTTCCCCACCTGCAGCCCCAAGTGGCAGCCGAAGGAACTATGGCGAAAAGATTACGTGACCTCGCTCGGCTCTAAGCTGCAGCATAACGCCCGCTAATGTCAGCGGAGAGAGGGAGAGGAAGCGTCCTCCGAGATAGCACACGGGAAGCTACACGGCACTCCGAATGACGTCACTGGGAGTGCGACCAGGTGTGACCCTGAAGACTGGGAGTGAGTTGAGGGGTGCCCGAAATGCCAATATTTGTCTTTTTTTTACGCAACAACTAGGACACGCAGGCGAAATCGGTTTTCTGTTCTTTACTTCAAAAGTGTCAGAGGGCAACTTCCACAAATCTTTGACCGAAGTCCGGATATCGTTGCACTCCCTTTAACACTGCGGGAACATCGCAGTGACCTTGAGATAGATAAGCACACAGACAGGTGGCCTCTAAACACACACACAGGTGGCCTAAAAAACAAAAAACATATACATACACATATACACGAGGACTTAACAAAGGGACACTGCGGAACATCGCAGTGACCTTGAGATAGATAAGTCCCGAATAACCTAACAGTCGCGTCAAAGCGCACACACCCAAAAAAAAAAAAACACACAGACAGGTGGCCTCTAAACACATACACAAATGGCCTAAAAAAAACATATACATTGTCTCTTCACTTTCCTGTGAACCGACTGCGTCCGTTCAAAGTCTGAGAAACTTTTGGAGTTGCGTCCAAGTTGCATTGACGCTTTGCTTATGCAGTTTCCAATAGAACTTATTCTTATTGTTTCTTTAACGACCCTCTTAATGTCATTTCGCTCATTATGCAGAACCTCTGTCTCTGACCAATGCGCTTTACAATTATTGCATTCCTCTATGTGTTTTGCTATTTCGGAGTCCGCCGCATGCATGCGTACATTCCTCTTGTGTTCTAGTAACCTGTCATTGAGGCATCTTGAGGTTTGTCCCACGTACCTAAATCCACATGTCAACGGTATCTCATATACTACTCTCTCCTTACAAGGAACTGAAGGTTCCCGATGGGCCTTCTGACAGCCCTTGTGGCCTGACAGGAAGGGCGTCAAACTGCTCATTCTGAAATCTGCAGAGAACACTACGTCCACGCCGAACTTTTTGCGAGAGCCTTTAGGTTGTGGAAATCCCGTGGTAATACGGGATTACTGCTATCTTCTTTCTTGCTTCCTTTTCCCGTGGTTCGTTGTTAAATTTCAGTTCTAATTGTCTTTTAATGAATTCTTCTTCATATCCTGCAGATTCTAGCCTCCTCCACTGTTCTTTCACAGCACTACTCATAAAATGAGCGCATGATTTACCCAACGCGTTTGTTACTAAGGACTTAACTACCCCTGCTTTAACCGACTTGGCGTGGCAACTCTTTCTACTTAACACAGGTTTTCCGGCTTTTTTCCCGTATTCCCAACAAAGACCTTGTTCGACATGTAAGCGTAAATCTAGAAACTGCAGGATTCCATTTTCAGGTTTTTCAGTTGTAAACCTAAGCTCCGGAGCTGCTGCTTTTATAATCGATTCTAAACCCTGAGCATCACTCTCTCGAAAAGCGCAAATAAAAATATCATCCACGTACCTTTTAACAATGCAACCATTCAAGTTATTTTCTTAAGTGTTTCACTTACGCAACTATCTAAGGTGTTGAGATAGATTTCTGCTAACATCGGAGCCACCGAAGATCCAATGCATACTCCATCTCTTTGAACATATTTCTGCCCATTAAATTCAACAACTGTTGCTTGAAGGTACAAATCAAGAAGTGAAAGGAAACTGTCGACGGCGATGCCCGTCCTGGACTGAAAGTTTACCAGGTTTAACTCTAGCACCTGCCGAACTCTTTGCATCAAGCGCACTTTCTCAAGCGAATAGTATAGATCCTTAATGTCCATTGACATTACAGTGCATTGTCTTCCATGAAAGCCCTCTAGAACATCAATCAGTGCCTCTGAATTTCTCAGTGAAAGACTCCCTCCAGTTGAATTACATTCAACCCTCTTTGCAAAAACTTCGAGACGCTGCACTGCCACGTTCCGAGTTCGTTGATTACTGTGCGAAAAAGCATATCCGGTTTGTGATCTTTCAAAAAAATTTTAGACTTAGCGAAGACCTTGTTTGGTTAACTACTCGTTTTGCCAGATCATCCATCTCATCCTCCTTGAGGATTTCAACAATATTCTTCTTAATTTTCTTAATGTTCCTTTCCATTCAGTGAAGATGCGCCGAGGGCTTCGTCTGCCTTTCTTCCGAACACTGTCTCGGGAAGTACACCGAACATACCACTTTTGTCAGTCTGCAGCAGACGCAGCGATCACCTTTCTAGTTCCTTCACGGCTGCGCTTATGACACGAAAATCTCTCTTTTCAGTTTGAAAGCTATCATTCATCAGTTTGTCCATTCTATCAACAGCACAATCCACGAACGTAGCTCTATCATCATGACCCGTCACTTTCGAAATAGTCTGAATTGCGGTAAAACACATCTAACCTTGAAGGTCTCATGTTCATGCAGCAACCTGGGAATGGCCCAAAGTTCTGCATGAACGTGAGACCTTCAAGGTTAGATGTGTTTTCCGCAATTCAGACTATTTCGAAAGTGACGGGTCATGATGATAGAGCCACGTTCGTGGATTGTGCTGTTGATAGAATGGACAAACTGATGAATGATAGCTTTCAAACTGAAAAGAGAGATTTTCGTGTCATAAGCGCAGCCGTGAAGGAACTAGAAAGGGGATCGCTGCGTCTGCTGCAGACTGACAAAAGTGGTATGTTCGGTGTACTTCCCGAGACAGTGTTCGGAAGAAAGGCAGACGAAGCCCTCGGCGCACTCTTCATTGAATGGAAAGGGAACATTAAGAAAATTAAGAAGAATATTGTTGAAATCCTCAAGGAGGATGAGATGGATGATCTGGCAAAACGAGTAGTTAACCAAACAAGGTCTTCGCTAAGTCTAAAATTTTTTTTGAAAGATCACAAACCGGATATGCTTTTTCGCACAGTAATCAACGAACTCGGAACGTGGCAGTGCAGCGTCTCGAAGTTTTTGCAAAGAGGGTTGAATGTAATTCAACTGGAGGAGAGTCTTTCACTGAGAAATTCAGAGGCACTGATTGATGTTCTAGAGGGCTTTCATGGAAGACAATGCACTGTAATGTCAATGGACATTAAGGATCTATACTATTCGCTTGAGAAAGTGCGCTTGATGCAAAGAGTTCGGCAGGTGCTAGAGTTAAACCTGGTAAACTTTCAGTCCAGGACGGGCATCGCCGTCGACAGTTTCCTTTCACTTCTTGATTTGTACCTTCAAGCAACAGTTGTTGAATTTAATGGGCAGAAATATGTTCAAAGAGATGGAGTATGCATTGGATCTTCGGTGGCTCCGATGTTAGCAGAAATCTATCTCAACACCTTAGATAGTTGCGTAAGTGAAACACTTAAAGAAAATAACTTGAATGGTTGCATTGTTAAAAGGTACGTGGATGATATTTTTATTTGCGCTTTTCGAGAGAGTGATGCTCAGGGTTTAGAATCGATTATAAAAGCAGCAGCTCCGGAGCTTAGGTTTACAACTGAAAAACCTGAAAATGGGATCCTGCAGTTTCTAGATTTACGCGTACATGTCGAACAAGGTCTTTGTTGGGAATACGGGAAAAAAGCCGGAAAACCTGTGTTAAGTAGAAAGAGTTGCCACGCCAAGTCGGTTAAAGCAGGGGTAGTTAAGTCCTTAGTAACAAACGCGTTGGGTAAATCATGCGCTCATTTCATGAGTAGTGCTGTGAAAGAACAGTGGAGGAGGCTAGAATCTGCAGGATATGAAGAAGAATTCATTAAAAGACAATTAGAACTGAAATTTAACAACGAACCACGGGAAAAGGAAGCAAGAAAGAAGATAGCAGTAATCCCGTATTACCACGGGATTTCCCACAACCTAAAGGCTCTCGCAAAAAGTTCGGCGTGGACGTAGTGTTCTCTGCAGATTTCAGAATGAGCAGTTTGACGCCCTTCCTGTCAGGCCACAAGGGCTGTCAGAAGGCCCATCGGGAACCTTCAGTTCCTTGTAAGGAGAGAGTAGTATATGAGATACCGTTGACATGTGGATTTAGGTACGTGGGACAAACCTCAAGATGCCTCAATGACAGGTTACTAGAACACAAGAGGAATGTACGCATGCATGCGGCGGACTCCGAAATAGCAAAACACATAGAGGAATGCAATAATTGTAAAGCGCATTGGTCAGAGACAGAGGTTCTGCATAATGAGCGAAATGACATTAAGAGGGTCGTTAAAGAAACAATAAGAATAAGTTCTATTGGAAACTGCATAAGCAAAGCGTCAATGCAACTTGGACGCAACTCCAAAAAGTTTCTCAGACTTTGAACGGACGCAGTCGGTTCACGAGGAAAAGGAGAAGAGACAATGTATATGTTTTTTTTAGGCCACTTGTGTGTGTGTTTAGAAGCCACCTGTCTGTGTGTTTTTTTTTGGGGTGTGTGCGCTTTGACGCGACTGTTAGGTTTATTCGGGACTTATCTATCTCAAGGTCACTGCGATGTTCCGCAGTGTCCCTTTGTTAAGTCCTCGTGTATATGTGTATGTATATGTTTTTTTTTAGGCCACCTGTGTGTGTGTTTAGAGGCCACCTGTCTGTGTGTTTTTTTTGTGGGTGTGTGCGCTTTGACGCGATTGTTAGGTTAATTCGGGACTTATCTATCTCAAGGTCACTGCGATGTTCCGCAGTGTCCCTTTGTTAAGTCCTCGTCTCAAGTGGGGTTGTTTTGTATCGTTTGTGCGTGTTCCATCCGGTTCGAAATGTCTGCAACAAAGGAGTTTATCTGTAGAGTGTGGTTGGGAAAAAAGTTCCGCGGGTACTTAAAGGCTGTTTGAGAAATAAACCGGTTAGCTGAGTTTGAGACGTTCTCTGTGTCTGTTCCTTCTACTGAAAGTTCTTCCGATTTCATCCACCGCAGTCTCAGGTGTAATACAACATGACCTAGAGGTGTCCCAGCGACCGATGTCACTCATTTTAGAGGGAATTAAAGGATACGTCAGCATGGTACACGACATCCTGGTGCCTGGCAGAGACCGGTCTAATCTCGACAGCGGACTCCGAGTTGCCCTCAAGAGACCACAGCAAGCAGGCGTTACGCTGAATGCCTCCGAGTGCCGCATCGGGTTGTTTTCTGTCAAGTCCCTCGGTGTGGTGGTGAGCACCACCGACATAGCACCAGACCCCGAAAAGGTCCCCCGCCATTACGGGTATTCAATTTCTGACAGACGTGCAAGGCGTGCGGCGCCTCCTGGAAATGCTGAAGCACATCGGACATTTCTTGCTGATCCTGTCCGCCGCCACTGCGCCAGGCATGCTCGTCCTAAACAAGGACACGGTCTGGACCTCGAAGACTGGTCAAGCTTCAGCCTTCGACTCGCTGCAGAGGATGATGGCATCTAGACCCTGCATGGCTTGATAAAACCCAGAGCATTCAGCAACAATTCCTGTAGGCACCAGCTCGTACGACCTGGGCGCCGTCCTCCTGCAGGAGTAATATCTGGTGACCGACGAGCGGTTGCCTTTGCGTCGCGGTCGCTGACTACTGCCGAACAGCGGCACAGCCAATTCGAGAAGGAAGCGCTGGGAGTCCCGTCGGCCACCCAGAGGTTCAAGAAGCTTCTGCGTGATCTGAACTTTGTTGTCAATACAGACCCCAGCCGCTGGTCCGGTTGCTGGGTTCCACCAACCTCGACCTCACGCATCGTCGCGTCCAGCGATCCCGCATCCAGCTGCTGCGCTACCAGTTCACGGTGCACTGTGTTCCTGGCAAGTGCCTTGCCACTGGCAACATGTTGTCTAGAGACAACGAAGTCCTCGCTCCAGCTGCGTGTACTGCGGACAGTGTCGAGCTCTTCGTGCCACAGGTTGTGACTGCACACTCTAGCAAAAAGGAAGGAAAAAATAGGAACAACGTGTTTTCCTCCATTTCACTGACGTTCCCCAAAGCAGATCCGAGAAGCAGGGAGGAACAATACGTCTTACTTCTTTCTGAGGCTGACGGGACAATAGTTATTCCACCTTATCTTCGGGATCCTCTAGGCTTTGGGATTTTTTATTATTTTAGTTCACATACGCTTCATGCGCAGTTTGATAAGCAGTATTTGAGCGCCCACGCATGCCTGCGCAGCACAATAAGTTACCTGAAATTGTGAACATATTGTCACGAATGACAAGTGATGAGGCGAAGAATAACTAAAGGAACTGAAACATTTCATGAGGGCGAACTTGTGCCCAGAAATAAAAGGAAAAAGAAGGATAACAACAGAGCGTCGCGGGCGTCGAAGGCGGCGAAGCAGTAGGATCGAACGCTGAGGCGAAACTGAGTCCGGCTGGTTACGCGGAGCCCCTTTGTGCACGCGTGGGCTTCTGGAACATTCGGCCTGGAACATTCGGCGCGCAGAACATTCTAACCTAGAACGAGCAACACGGTTCTCGAAATTACGAGAAATCTAGCTTGGAAGAATAAATAAAAGACGCGGCGCTCTCAGGGATCGAACCCTGGGCTTTCTGCGTGCAAGGCTCGCGCGATAACCGTTAGGCCACGAGCGCGCTGCCTACTTAGTCAGCTGCGCTCGCGGCATTATTCCCCCCTTTAAAAAAGGTGCATCGTCCCGATGCAGCACAAAGGTAAAACACAAATACACAACAAAAAGATAGCAGAGTCGCGAGCCACAGTTCACAGTTCTCCAGTTCACTCTTTGACGAGAGTCCAAAGTTCTATCGTTCGTAATACGGCTTGAGCCGGACGACGTGCACCACCTCGGGTCGTGGCTGGCGTCTTGCAGATGGGCGCGTTCCGTCGGGTAGAACTTCGTAGTTCAGATCGCCGAGGCGTCGGATGATTTTGTAGGGTCCGAAATAGCGCTTGAGAAGCTTCTCGCTGAGACCGCGGCGCCGAATCGGTGTCCACACCCATACCCGGTCCCCGGGTTGGAAGTGGACGTCCCTGCGACGAAGGTTATACCGGCGTGCGTCGACTCGCTGTTGCTCTTGAATCTTGATTCTTGCCAGTTGACGAGCTTCCTCCGCGCGTTGAGAGATCAGTTGAGCGTCGTCGTTGCCATCGTCGGTTGGCACGTGAGGCAGCATGGCGTCCAGCATTGTGGTAACCGTCCGGCCATGTACCAGTTGGAACGGCGTCATTCCTGTGGTTTCTTGTACCGCTGTGTTGTACGCAAATGTAACGTACGGCAACACCTCGTCCCACGTCTTGTGCTCCACGTCGACGTACATGGAGATCATGTCGGCGATGGTCTTATTGAGCCGCTCTGTTAGCCCGTTGGTCTGCGGGTGATAAGCGGTGGTTCGTCGATGGCTGGTGTGACTGAGCCGAAGTACCTCTTGAGTCAGCTGTGCCAGGAAAGATGACCCTCGATCTGTGATCAGCACTTCAGGTGCGCCGTGTCGAAGGAGAATGGACTCGACGAAAAACTTGGCGACTTCCACCGCTGTTCCCGCTGGAAGGGCTTTCGTCTCGGCGTATCGTGTAAGATAATCGGTCGCGACGATAATCCACCGGTTCCCTTGCGTCGATGTTGGGAACGGCCCAAGCAAATCCATTCCGACCTGCTGGAAGGGCGTAGTCGGGGCAGATATCGGCTGCAAGAGTCCTGCTGGCTTTGTCGGAGGCTTCTTACGTCGTTGGCACTCATGGCACGACCGTGTGTACAGATGGACGGTTTTCGGGAGTCTTGGCCAGTAGTACTTGTCACGAATCCGGGCGAGCGTCCTGCTGTAGCCAAGGTGTCCAGCCGTCGGGTCGTCGTGGCATGCTTGAAAGATTTCTTCTCGCAGGCTGGCAGGCACAACCAGCAGCCAGGCAGGGTTGCTGGTTCCGAAGTTCTTCTTGAAGAGCACACCTCGCCGCAGAACGAAGCTTGACAAGTCTCGGGCCAGGACTCGCGGAACGGAACTTCCTTGACCTTCGAGGTGGTCGATCACGGCGCGAAGCTCCGGGTCGTCTCGTTGAAGTGCTCCCATGTCGGTATCTGTAACTGCTCCGAGAAAACGAGCGTCATCGTCGTCGTCGGTGCTGTCAGGAGGAGATTCGACTGGGGCCCTAGACAAGCAGTCGGCGTCATTATGCTTGCGGCCAGACTTGTGCACAATGGTTACGTCGAATTCTTGCAGTCGCAGACTCCAGCGAGCGAGGCGTCCTGACGGGTCCTTGAGGTTTGCGAGCCAGCAGAGGGCGTGGTGGTCTGTGACCACGCGGAACGGGATACCGTACAAGTACGGACGGAACTTGGTTATCGCCCAGACGACAGCAAGACATTCTTTGTCGGTCGTTGAATAATTTTGTTCTGCCTTAGACAGCGCCCGGCTTGCGTAAGCAATTACTCTCTCTGCCCCTTCTTGTCGCTGAACGAGCACCGCACCGAGACCGGTATTGCTGGCGTCCGTGTGTATTTCTGTCTCCGCCGACTGATCAAAGTGTCCGAGGATAGGGGGCGACTGCAGCCTTCGCTTGAGTTCGTCGAACGCTTGTTCTTGCTCTTCTCCCCACTGGAACTGTACGTCGTCCTTCGTCAGATGCGTCAGCGGTGAAGAAATCTGTGCAAAGTCACGCACGAAACGTCTGTAGTAGGCGCACAGCCCAAGGAATCTACGGACGGCCTTCTTGTCCGATGGCTTGGGGAATTCGGCGACAGCGGACGTCTTTGCAGGATCAGGGCTTACACCCTGAGCACTCACGACGTGGCCCAAGAATTTCAGCTCTCCATAGGCGAACCGGCACTTCGAAGGCTTGAGTGTCAGCCCAGCAGATTTGAAGGCCCGTAGCACGGCTCGCAGTCGTCTGAGGTGCTCGTCGAATTCGGTTGCGAACACGACAACGTCGTCGAGGTAGACGAGACAGCTCTGCCATTTCAAGCCGGAAAGGACGGTGTCCATAACACGCTGGAAGGTTGCCGGCGCTGTGCACAGCCCGAACGGCATCACTTTAAATTCATACAGTCCGTCCGGTGTGACGAAGGCCGTCTTCTCACGATCTCGTTCGTCGACCTCAATCTGCCAGTACCCGCTTTTCAAGTCCATCGACGAAAAGTATCGGGCGTGGCGCAGCCGGTCCAGGGTGTCGTCGATGCGGGGCAGCGGATAGACGTCCTTCTTTGTTACTGCATTCAGCCGGCGGTAGTCCACGCAGAACCTCAGGGTTCCGTCTTTTTCTTCACTAGGACTACTGGGGAAGCCCACGGACTGTTTGAGGGCTGGACGATGTCGTCATCAAGCATTTCCTGAACTTGCTTCTGGATAACTTCCCTTTCTTTCACGGAGACTCGGTACGGTGGCCGATGCACAGGGAGAGCGTCGTCATCAGTGATTATTCGATGTTTCGCAACCGTCGTTTGGCGCACCTTCGACGACGTGGAGAAGCACTCACTGAACTCGGCGAGAAGGTCACTGAGTTGTCGTCGTTGTGGGGCTGGGAGGGACGGGTCGATGTCGAGCTCTGGCGGCGTGGTTCTCTTGTGCAGCGTCGGAGAGGCGTCTTCTGAGATCACGGCGATCGCGGCTGAGTCCGGAATTTCCTCGACGAAGCCCACAGCTGTACCCTTTGTAAGGTGCTGCGACTCTTGCCGGAAGTTGGTGACAAGGGCTACGGTACGCCCGTCCTGGAGCTCGGTTACGCCTCTTGCAATGCCAATCCCTCGTCCAACGAGAAGTTGGACGCTTCCTTCCAACAGCGCTACACCGCAGGTGGCTTCTTCGGTCCCGACGGGTACAAAGACACTCGACAGCGGCGGCAGGTTTACGTGGCTGGCAAGGACTCGCACTGCAGCTAACGTCGCTTTGGGATTTTCTGTCGATGGGACAGGTTTCCGAAGCGTCAGCTTGTTCTCCGCAAGGTCGATGATGGCGCCGTATTCACACAAGAAGTCCATTCCGAGAATGACGTCCCTCGAACAGTCTTGCAGAATTACGAACTTCACAGGGCAGGTTTCGCCGTGGATCTCAACGCGCGCAGTGCACCTGCCGACAGGTGTGATGAGATGTCCGCCGGCGGTTCGTATCTGCGGTCCGTCCCACGACGTCGTAACTTTCCGAAGGCGGCGAGAGAGTCTCCCACTCAAAACGGAGTAGTCTGCTCCGGTGTCGACGAGTGCTGTCGCGTCGTGGCCGTCGATGATAACGTTGAGGTTATTGGACACTCTTGCAGAAACGTCGTTTCGGGGCGTTGCGGCGTTAGAGTGGGAGTGCTCCGACGATCTTGGAGGATCTTGGCATCGTTCGTCTTCGGCAACACCACCTCCCGGCATTGCCGCGCCTAGTTTTCCCGACGGGAGGCGATAGGTGACAGGCTGTCTCGGCGAGATCGACGGAAGGGCGATGGCGAGCGTCGGGGAGACGGTGAGCGGAATCCTCGGGGAGTCGACTCAGGAGATGAAGAGCGGCGGAGGTAGTTCTCGATGTCCCGAGGTCGCTCTCCGAGACGTGGTCGAGGGTCGTTGGGTGCAAACCCTCGTAGGCCCAGCTGGCGGTAAGGGCATCGTCGGTAGATATGGTCGGCTTCCCCGCAGTGGTAGCACAACGGGCGTCGGTCGGCCGTCCTCCACACGTCGGTCTTTCGCGGCGCAGCTTGTTCTGGGCGGACGTGCGCCCGATCTTCTTGGCGTCGGGAATACTGTGGCGCTGGCGGCTCACGTCGGGGTGGCGCCGTATACTGGTGAGCTGGAAGCGGTGGTCGTCGGGTAGCTGCGGCGTAACTCAGCGTGGGCGGTTCGGGAGTGGCGCTGACGAGAACTTCTGGCTGCAGCGCCTGATGAACTTCTTCCCTGACAATCTCGGCGATTGAAGGCGGAGCTGGGCTTGCGGCGGCAGGTAGAAGCTTCTTGATCTCCTCCCGGACGACGTCCCGGATTATCTGCCGCAGGTGTTGGATGCCGACCCCATCGACTTCGGAGCGAGGAGGCAAGACAGCCGGAGCCGTTGACACACCGGCGAGTCGTTGATAGTGCACAGCTCTGGCCGACAGCGCTCGCTCGATGTTGGTCGCTTCGGCCACGAAGCCGTCTACCGTCGTCGGGGGCTGCGGACAAGGCCACCGAAGATTTCGCTCTTGACGCCCCTCATGAGGAAGCGCAACTTCTTCTCCTCGGTGGCTTGCGGGTCGGCGCGTGTACAGAGTCGTAGCACGTCTTCAACGTAGCTTGTCACACTTTCGTCGGGGGCTTGTGTCCGCGTCTGGAGCAGGTCCTCCGCATTCTGTCGCCGGTGTTGGTTCGAGAAGGTTCGCTTCAACTCGGCGACGCAGATGTCCCACGAAGTGAGCGAAGCCTCGTGGTTTTCAAACCAGTGCCTCGCGGTACCTTCCAGCGAGAAGTAAAGGTTGTGGAGGCACTGCTCAGTCGTCCATCCGTTGTGGCGGGCTACCCGTTCGTAGTGTCGCAGCCAGTCTTCGATGTCCTCGTGGACCTCCCCGTGGAAGGGAGTCGGCGTACGGGGAGCGGCGGGCAGGTAGACGACGGCAGGAGCGGCGGGGGCTGGCGACTGGTTGGCCATCGACGGCCTCGTTGGCTGCTTGGTCCTGGGCGGCAGAAGTCCGTGTTCCGGGTGTAGACCTTGGGTGCGGCGACTCGATCGGGCCTCGATCTGGTCTTCGTTGGGTCCTCTGGAGCTTGGGTCCGGACTTGAACTGCGGGAACTCGGAGGGCTGCGCCTCACGGACATGCGGTACCCCGCACCTCCACCAAAATGTCACGAATGACAAGTGATGAGGCGGAGAATAACTAAAGGAACTAAACGTTTAATGAGGGCGAACTTGTGCCCAGAAATAAAAGGAAAAAGAAGGATAACAACAGAGCGTCGCGGGCGTCGAAGGCGGCGAAGCAGTAGGATCGAACGCTGAGGCGAAACTGAGCCCGGCTGGTTACGCGGAGCCCCTTTTGTGCACGCGTGGGCTTCTGGAACATTCGGCCTGGAACATTCGGCCTGGAACATTCGGCGCGCAGAACATTCTAACCTAGAACGAGCAACACGGTTCTCGAAATTACGAGAAATCTAACTCGGAAGAATAAATAAAAGACGCGGCGCTCTCAGGGATCGACCCTGGGCTTTCTGCGTGGAAGGCACGCGCGATAACCGTTAGGCCACGAGCGCGCTGCTCTACTTGCTAGTCAGCTGCGCTCGCGGCAGCTGACTAAGCAGGCAGCGCCGAAGATTTCGCTCTTGACGGACAGTGTCGAGCTCTTCGTGTCATAGGTTGTGACTGTACACTCTAGCAAAGGAAGGAAAAAAATAGGAACAACGTGTTTTCCTCCATTTCACTGACGTTCCCAAAGCAGATCCGAGAAGCAGGAGGAAACAATACGTCTTACTTCTTTCTGAGGCTGACGGGACAATAGTTATTCCACACTTATCTTCGTGATCACTCTAGGCTTTGGGATTTTTTATATTTTATTTCACATACGCTTCATGCGCAGTTTGATAAGCAGTATTTGAGCGCCCACGCATGCCTGCGCAGCTGATAAGTTACCTGAAATTGTGAACATATGTATGTCAACCACAGGTCGTCCATATTATATTCTCCAAAATACGCAATGGAGTACGTTGGTTTCTACCCTTGATCATCAAATAAGTAAACGAAACCATTATAAACCGTCAAGTTTCAAAATGGTGCTACGTTCACCGGGCCCATTGGGTGCGCACCGACCGCCGCGAGTCTGCTTGAGCCTAGTCGAGAGCGTCACGACGGTGAGCCTGTGACTGTGGTGACCGCGAAATTCACCGCTGCAGCGACTCTGGCTGTTATTGAGTCTGCGTGTCTACCTTACTATCTTCTTACGGAGCGTGTCAGCCGATCATCGCCTTGTGTTCTGTTTCTTCGCGAATTACCAACATCGCTATGGCAGTACTGCCTATTGTGTAGGTGGTCGTGACCCAAGACGTGAATCGGCGCCGATGGCACCGTGTGTGCCAGTGTCAACCGATGACCATCTATCGTCTTGTTGGTTTGGCTCTGCTCATCACCAATACATGCTATGGCAGTGCTCTCTACCGTGAAAGTGCTTGTGAACGAAGAGCCAACAGTCGCCGCGCTCACTCTTCGAAGGAAGTTGACGCATGCTTTTGCTTGCGCTGCTCTGTTTCAGATTTCGGCGTTTTAGGGAACCATATATGTGCGGGTAATGTGCAGTCGACGTACCCGAGGACAGTCATGTTGTGATGCTGATCGAAACCATAACTCCGATCGGAGAATGTGTGTTGTCCTGACTGCCTCTTCCAGCTTGCTTCTCGTAGTCCGGCGCGGGACCAAACGAAAGCCTTGCTCGAACTGCGGACGTTCACATGTCAAGCCTCATTTGCGCGACGAACTTTATTCCCCACACCCTTCCCCTCCCTTCTCCAAGCAGGCTAAGTTGCCAATCCTTTCAAAATAAAATGATTCCTCTTCTTTTCAAAAGGGATTCGTGGTTAGGTTTACTAACTGTAACTTTATGTTACATCTTAGTTGCTAAATAAACAAAAGTGTAGAAATACCTTCCTACCATATGATTAGCTTTTTTCGATAGTAAATCATAAACAAATGTTTATTACTCTAGCCTTAGCACAATAATCAAATTATCTATAGGAATTCGTTTTGAGCCCCACATTAATTAAGGCATAAATTGATAAGCTGCGGAAGAGAGAAGCTTAGAGTTAATAAGAGTGTCCAAGCGAAGTTATATCCGATCGAACAACCACAGGCGGAATCTTATGTGAAGCGCTCTCACGTGCCTAACTTAGACAGTGCTATTGGCTTGCTCGGGCCGGTTAATTCAGTATTTTCAAAATAAGGCTGAAACGATGCGTAGGCGCCATTTTAATCGTTTACGCAATTTCGGCTGCGAAAATGGAAGGCTGGCAGTGAAAACCCAGAAGGGGGACGAAATTGTGTTGGCACTGCAACAACGCGGAATCACAGCGAAGAGTTGTATAACAGGGGAACAGGACAGGCCTAACACCGTCGGAACTCGGGGACGTACGAACCTGCTTATGTACGAGTTCAACCAGGCTCCACGCATTCGAACACTTAACGCAAAGTTTAACGTAAGTTCGGACCGAAGTTTCACGAATGTGCGCATGGACGGAAATTAAAAAAACGAGCTGATGCCACCTGTCAGAGGAAAAGTACAACATTGACAAATCATTAAAAAGCTAGTGTTTTACTCGCCTATTGTGTTACCATGGGTAATTATGCCCTGAATTTTAAGACAATCTGCCGTATACATGACCTTAATTCAAAATTTCAAATGTTATAGTGGAGAGGACGGCAACAATGCTGTTTAAAATGTCAACATTTGTACAATTTCGCCCAAACGTTCGGAAGGCTCGACGTCGACGCTTAGTTCGGAAAAAGCTAGCGACATACCTATGAGCAGCTCTAAGTTCGTTCGCTTCGTTTGGCCGGGGTTGTAATGACGTCAGGAAGTCGCCGAGCTTGATTGACTCTGATTGAAGGGATAGTGGGCTAGACCTCTGGCGTAGTTTGCTTTGAAGTCTATCCATTATCCTTCAATCAGAGCCAATCAAAGCTCGGCGACTTCCTGACGTCACCAGAACCGCGGCCAAAAGAAGCAGACGAACTTGCATCCGCATCCTCAAGGTTCGTCAGTACGATCATGCGTCACAAGGCCGGTTGTGCGTCGAATGTTGCTTTCAGCAGTGTGCAATGCCAGCCCCAAATGCAGCCCGAGCACCGAGCGAAAGAAAGCGGCGTTCCCTAACCGGGGTTCGACAGGCCCGCGTCGTTCCGTGCCAGGACGTCGGGCTTTCACGGTGCCTCGCTATTTTGCATTCGGCGCGAGTGCTCACCCAACGGCGTATCTGGACGACGTGAACCGAAACCCCAACGCGTCGAGTCAATACCGAAGAGATACGCGATCGTTCGGGGGCTGGCCGTGCGTGCTTCGCGCCCTCAGTGCGGGCGGTCATCCCCAAAACAAAAATATGACGGCGGGTATACGAGTATAAACAGTATCAGTAGAACCTGCCACTTTTTTTATTTTTGTTGCTCTGAAGTAGAAGTGTAGGGCGCGCAAGCGCCGAAGTGACCTGCCAGTGGGTATTTTGTTGAGAGTTTGGAACGTTTGACGCCCGCCGTTTTTATATAGTTTATTTACGTCTTCCGCTGCTGTTCATGTTTGTTGGGAGGAGATTTGTTTACGAGCGTTTCTCGGGGTGTTGAACATTCACGTGTTTTTTCGAGGTAATGACGACTGGACTAAATTGGGTTCGGACTAGGATTCGTTACGTAGACGCACAATCATGTTCGAAGTAGATAACCTATGTTTCGCCTTTTAAAATATATCGTAAGCTTGTTAGTGTGGTTTAGGTACTACAATCATACGAGACCCTCAGTCAACACCGAATAATGAAAAATTATCGATTGATAAAACAAAACAAAAAAAACCCGTCAAGAATGGTTTGAAGTTGTTCTTTAAAATATGGACTGAGTACCACAACGCGTCCAGTTGTATACGCATGGAAGTTGGCCTGCTGCTTGCCCACCTCGTAAGTATGTTTGACTCCCCCAAATGCGGCCAAATCCGTCCCTCCCCCACCCCTCCCTCCGGACCTCAGCAAATGATGACGCAAGCTTGGCTGCGTCGACATCGCGCGTTCTTTAGTGCGTTCTCTACGCTACCCTTTGATAGGCTTGCCGCACTTTGTGTTCCGATGTGCAAAAGACGTATTAAAGAGAACGCCTGTTCGCCTTTAGTCATAAATAGCCTCGTAGGGGGAGCAAATCGGTTGCGTCTATATTTCTTAGGCCAAGCTCGTGTTTAGGGTTGGTGTGCCGTCTAGTGTGATACCCCGGCACGAATTTAAAAATGCACGCCATGTATCCTTTAGACCTTAGCAAAAGTCATCTTTATGAGCTGTCGTCTTTGTTCTGCTGGGCTGTGGAACGCCTTCTCGAGTAGGCGCTCTTGATCTGCTGTGCGGTATTTCGGACGCCACGCATGCGTTCACAGCTCAGCGAGTCAGCATTTTTCGCCTTGTGATGTTGATGGAAAGGTGTTTATACTTTGTAGGACCTTAAGTCTAGAGGTAGCCGGCGCGAGCTGGCAAGACTAAATAGACAGCGTCCAAAGTGCACCACCGTGGTGCTCCTCCTGTTTCGGTACGTGTTCTATTGTCGCTGAACAAATCATAAACAGAAAAGACCAAGTGACTCGCGCTTTTGACGCTGCTTTGGTGAGTCCCATAGCTCGTAGCGTCGGCGGTGTCTTGACTTAGGCTGAAACAAACTAGAGTGTATAACGACGGTGGCGCGTTTTATAGTCAGTTGAGTTTGATATTTGTATCAGATAAAAATCGCCGATGGTAAGTATTGACAAGAGGACGTTCGACCAGCATTCTTCTCAACTCAAGCATGTAGGCCTCCGCGTTGCCTGGAGCCGCTGCGAAAAGGGACTTGTTAGGGCTTGTTTTGGGTAGTTCAAACTCGACGGTGTCAAACTGGCATACATGTAGAAGAA
>JAZHYW010003705.1:0-12098 GCA_037355805.1 Ixodes ricinus | reverse complement strand
AATTAAGTTGTTCATTAACTTTTTAATTCGTCAAATAGGCACACTGATTCCAATTAGAGTTGCAGAGTACAAGGCTAGCAGTTTGCGGTGAGGCGCCCGCCGCGATGTACCGCCTCTTATCATAGCCCCAGCCCTGTACCTGCTCCAGGAGTGGTAACTTTAGGGCGCTACTACTCTTCTCACGCGCTCAAAGTCTTTCTAAAAATGACTGATTTGGTGCTTTTCGATAACGCTCAGCAACTTTATAATGGGAAACTTACGTCTATTTCCACTAATTAAAAAGTTCATTAACAAATTTTAATTAATTAGCTGGCTAATTAGTATGTTTTTGGCAATTCCTGACGTCCACCGTGGCTGGTAGTTTGTTCCCGAAGACAATTCCTTTTTTTTTTAAACGCCCAAATTTTTAGGATTTTTGAAAGTCTTCGCAAAAAACACCCGGTATATGGAAGAGCCTGACATGACCCAATGTCGCCTCCCATTTCCTGAAGAAAGCAGATTACTCGGTGAGAGTTTGGTATTCTGAAGGAGTCGTTTATCTGAACTTGGGATAGTAGTTTTGCCAGAATGGTTTAGAGATGGCCTTGCCAAGTGTGATTTTTGAAACAATGGCGCAAAGGGGAACCTCGTCTTTTGTGTGTTTTGGCCGGAAAAAATGCAGAAAGTTCCCATTGTATCGTTCCTTTGATTTTTGTCGCAAAACTTCCACATTGCTCCTCAACGAGTATTTTAAGGATGGCCCTTTTTGCTGATATACTTTGTTTTGGATCTACTGAAATGAAATTTTTCGCCATTGCTTGTCGAGCTTTTTCTCCAAACGTCCCCAAATCCATAACCTCAAACCCCCTTCCTTGTCGGTAAGACATGTTCTAAGGTTTTCGCGACGTAGTTAACGCACCGTTGTGGCAAAACTCAACTTTTGATTTCCCTGGCTTCGTACACCAGCTAGGCAGTCAAGTCCTTCACTGATGATCTGTGAGGATGCTTCCTCCGGTGCTTTGGATGCAATTTCCGTACCATCGAGACCTTGTCGATGGCTTCCAGACTTGTAGTAGGGCAAATTTTGGCCCTTGTTCAAGTACGCTTTGTGCTGGTTCTGAAAGAGATACTTCACCAATGACCTGGAGTGCGGAGCTTTTGGGCCCTTTCGTAGGTCTCCTTGCCAGATGGTGTTTGCATGTTGGAAAAAACTCATTCTCCAAATGTATTCTGTCTTGACATGGTCAGGTGGTTCGAAAAAACGTTGCGGCTAGGGCATTTGACTCTTAGACCCTGTGTAAAACGGCCCGAATGAGCCCACAGATGACGTTACCACTGGGGATGCGCGGTTTTCAAACTGAAATGAAGAAGACGAGGGAGAGCTATTTCATCTAGGCAATAATGGAAATCGGCGAAGGGAAAGAAGCTATTCAGTAACTGAAGGTCAACGAAGGGAAATATGTTATTCAGTAAATGGTTGTTACTCTACCGGAGTGCATGTGTATGTTCCTTGTTTCTCCCTATCTGGTATATTTCTTCCTTCATTCAGTTGGCAAATCTCACAAGCATACATAACCAACCAGCTCAGCTCCAGGCGATCACAACGAAACAATCCGCCGGGTCGGTCCTGGTATCGGGCCGGGGACCTCTTCATTTTCAAAGGAGCGTTCTACCAACTGAGGTAAGTAGGAGGTAGACGTCAGTAGAGCAAACGGGTTTCATCAGCTGCCACCGGTCTCACATCAACAAGGGTGAACGACTGGCATTTTTAGGGTCATGACGATAATGCATTTAAATGCAGAGGTTCAAGCGAGCTGGACAAGAATAACGACAATAATCTCTGGAGAAGCGGAACAAGGGGGCAGAGGACAAACACAAATCTCAAACACAGCTAGGTGACCGCGGTGCTCGACCGAAAACCGTACCAGTCACCTAGCTGCGTTTGTAGATTTGTGTTTGTCCTTTATTGTCCCCCTGTTCCCCTACTCCAAGGACTATTGTCGTCTATTCTTGTCCAGCTCTCTTGCACCTTTGAATTTAATTGCATTATCGCGTAAAAAGTACGTCATTTGTCTGTAGATGGATGATAAATCGAAGAAGGCCTTTTAAAAACGGGCTTCCGGCCGGCCACGATTTTCAGCGTTCGTACGCATGCGATTTGCTCGTTTTACGAAGCGACGAACTTTTTCGTCTGACGTGCGTATGGCACGTCAGCCGAACCCAGCTCACGCATTGGGCACGAGAACTACGTCACTTGAACCTATGCGCTACTTAACATTTAATGCGTCGATGAATGTTTGGATTCCCGTTCGTGGCCATTGAATGCCGTGACGGCACCTATCATCACTTGCGAATGACAAGTATATGCGTGTGTCTAAAGAGCACGGTGAAGCTTGGACAGGTCTACTAAAACTGGGATGTGTGCCGACTCGCTTCGATCTCTTCATGGGAGCTGGGTGTCGCGTTGCACAAGTCTGCCGAGGGGCCTGTGTGGCGCTGCCCGTCACAGCGGAGCTAAGAGGCCGTCGAAGCAGCGTTTAGGGAGGCTGGCTTGGGACGCTTTGAGGTGACTATTCGTGATTTGTGTAGTGTGTGAAGAGATAAAATATTGTTGTGGCCAGCTTTGTCACCGAAGAGACAAGGGACTCAACTATGTCAAATACTATGCAGGAAAGACACAGAGCGTTGATGTTTCGAGCCGGAGAGCAACGTGGGTTACAACACATGCAAACAGAAACACTCCTGTATTGGACGCCAAACAACGCCTCCTCTGTTCGCGGAATATAGATCGTCTGATTGCAAAAAACAATCTCCTGATTCACGCGATGGCATTTATTTCGGAACGAAACCAAAATAAAAAGCTGGTGTAGAGAAGCAAATAGAATGTATTAGAAAAATGTGTGACTTGTGTGGCATGTCAAAGATCATAAAGTTCTCGACGTGGTATTGCTCTTCAATAAAGACAGCAGCTGAAGTTGCTCCATTTATCTCGTCAGTCTTGGTGTTTATCTGTCCATAAAAACGATACTCCACGAAAATCACGGCGCTCCGAAAACACCTTAATATGCGGAGTACCCGTAATATAATCCTTCTTAGCACAGTGTTATCGGAACTCCGTTACCGCTCAGTCATGTGGAAAAGCGAATCAATAACGTACCGTAAGAAACAAAACAAAAAAACAACACAAAAAACATAGTCTTTTATGCAACTGGGTCGGAAAAAAAATTATGATAATGGCGTCACAGTGCGTTTACATCGCGTTCCCGACCGAGTAAATCTGGACAGTAAGGATAACGGTAACGCTATCACAGTAAATGTGTTTGGATGCGACACTGGTGCGCGAATGCAACTTAATCACACTCATATTCTTCTCTGTTTTTTGTTTGTTTTCGTAGCTACATGCGCCCATTGCCACTTAGATTAACTCATGGTTTCGAAGGGCCTTGAGATCCATAAGCGTTGGTAGTATGAGGAGATTGATGGCGGCTTCTTGCCGCAATATCGCTGTTCTCCCTGGATAGGCTCTGGAGACACAGGGAGTTGGAAAGAGAGAGAGAGATAAAGAAAAGAAAAAGAAGGATAATGGAGAGTCTGGAAGTTTAGTAAGAGTGACTCAAACACATTACACTGAGAGGAATCGGTTAGGAATAAAATAAAATAGATAGGTCATTCCATGCCATAAGTCCCAGGCGTGACGCTTTATCATCGCCGATTCTTTCCAAAAAATCACAGGGGTTCCTTGTGTGTTGAATAGTTACTTACCCAAAATATTTTCGCCCACAAAACTTTTTGGCCGCGGTAGCGCTGTTTGAAATACCCGAAGAGGCGCGAAACTCGACACAAGTAAAAAAGTTCCACAAAATACGGATCTTTAGTTATCAACGCACAATTTTTTCTGTCTAATTTTACTTGCATTATTGCTACATATGAGGCCGATTTTAAATAATATAGTTTTTTGTTTTAATTGAAGACAAAATGATGAAATTGTGCTGCTTTCAAGATTTTTTTGTTTAAATTTGGGAGTCTGTATACCCCTGCTGAGAGTGTTTTCCGTCTCATTGTATATATATTTTATGAATGAAACAGCTTCCTACCGTTGAAAAAAGTATTTTGTTATATTAAAGCGTAAATTTGCGCAAAACGGCATTTTGGTTTAAATTAAACTGCAAATTTCGCAGTGAGGTCGTCCAAGTAAAAATATGCCAGACAACCTCAGGCGATAGAGCGCCATATGAACTTGTGATTTATAAAATTTAAACGAAGTAATATTTTTTTTTAAGCGAAAAACTATTTTTTTTTTTTGCAGTTGAGCTTCCGCGACACCGCGTGGAGGGGTTCCACGCGGCAGCTTCTCGGCACAGCACGGCGGCGATGGAGCTTGTCTGGCACAGGCACATGTTCTGAGGCTCTAAATGGGGCATGCAGTTAGTTTGTGCAGTAATTAGTTGTCACAACTTATTACTGCGCTATCGGCTTATTGATAGGTCTCTTGTGGAAAAGAGACCTATCATTTGTGGGATTAAAACAAAAGACAAGCGTAACCAGAAGCTCTGATGCAGACAGGGCTATCTGGTGAGTGCTAAAAATCTTTTGCACTTACTTTGTATGTGGGCGCTGAAACAACTGAATTGATTCTATCTGCAAAATGGCCTCTTTTCTCCAATGCAAAAGCTCAGGACTTTCCTGAATCTTCATGCGTTTGCTTGCGGCTAGTGCGACAAGGCACACAGCCATTCGCTCGCCGACAGTGTTGCTGTTTTAGCCGTTTGCGAACTGGACGGGAACGTAACTACAACGTTACTAAGTACACAAGCTGTATTTGCGGAAGGTACATCCCTTAGCTTAAAATAGAGGGCGTGAGGTAAACAAGACAAATAGTTCAATTACAAGCACATAGATGGCCCTAGGCGATAGCTAGAACCAGAGCATGCGCCACGGCTAAGATAAGCTTTATCGCCGCCGTGCTGTGCCGAGAATTCGCTGCATGAAACTACTCCACGTGGTGTCCCGGGAGCTCAACTTCAAAAAATATTTTCGCGCTGCAAAAAATATTACTTCGTTTAAATTTTATAAATCACAAGTGCATATGGCTCTCTATCGCTTGAGTTGTCTGGCATATTTTTACATGGACCACCTCACTGCGAAATTTGCAGTTTCATCTAAACCAAAATGCCGTTCCGCGCAACTTTACGCTTTAATATAACAAACACTCTTTTTTAATGGTATGAAGCTATTTCATACGAAAAGTATATCTACAATAAATGCGGAAAACACTTCGCACGGGTATACAGACTCCCAAATTTTAACAAAAATTCTCGAATACAGCTCAATTTCAGCATTTTGTCTTAAATTAAAATTAAAAAAAACTCATTTTATATAATTTCGGCCTCATATGAAGCAATAATGCAAGTAGACGTAGGACAGAAAAAATTGTGCGTTGATAACTAAAGATTTGTACTTTTGGCAAGTTTTTACTTGCGTCTAGTTTCGTACCTCTTCGCGAATTTCAAACAGCGCTAGCGCAGCCAACAAAGTTTTGTGGGTGAAAATATTTAGGCAAGTGACCGTTCAACACATAAGGAACCGCCCTGTTTATTTTCGAAAGAATCTGCGATGGTCAAGCGTCCCGCCTGGGACGTTTGGCATGGAATGCCCCAGATTGGAAAGCTAAAGTGAAAAACGGATGAGGTGTATCAACAATGACTAGTTTTTGTAGGTGGTATTTGCATTTCTATAATGATAGTCGATACTCCAGCGGAGCCTCGAGCGGGCATCACATTACGGAGTTTAAGTAGTTTGCTCCGGTAACTCCGTACTGGCGATATTCACCATGTGTTTCAGACCTACATCCACGGCTTCGTCTTTAGATTCGTCAGCCGCTGTGAAGATCTGATTCGCTCGAGAGAGCTGGCAGGCAAAAATGACGCCGCAGATTTTTCTTCTTGTAGTAACGTGCCGTCGATTTAGCTGGAGTCGCCAGTAACGACACAGTGCCCACGACTTCACGCTTGCATCATAGCGTCATCGGGTATGGCTATCTGAGATGCCGGAGCATCTTTACCAAAACTCCCTATTCTTATCAAACGTTGTTATCAGACAGCAAAAACAATACACAAATCGACTATAAAGACCTTTGCATCGCTTGTTACCAGTGCGAAAACTTTCGAGTCACTGAGCCGTAGACGCATGCGCAGCGTCCGATATACAGCACAACAGAGCAACAGCGCATGCGCAGAAGGCGTCCCACAGCCCAGCAGATAGAGATGGCAGCGCGCAGCAGACGATGTTTGCAAAGCTCTATGTAGTTCCTCGAAGAATGAAGTGATGCATGGCGTGATCTCACACCAATCAGGTGTGAGATCACGCCGTTATCGTCCCCCGTCCAGTAGCCCTAATTTCGTTCAAGATTTACATGATGCTATCAACAAAGTTTCTGTTCGTTTTCCTAGTCTCCCACTAATTTTATTGGGCGACTTTAATTATCCCAACATAGTGTGGTTAAGCGAGCGACCATTTTCGAATCCTTTTTCCAGGGAATGTTGCGACTTTTTACAAACAGTTCTTGATTTCAATTTTTCGCAACTCGTTACACAACCTACGAGAATCACTTCATCTACATCAAACATTCTAGACCTTATTTTTTCTACTGTGCCCGACATTGTTTCTTCTGTATCCTGCCTGCCTGGCTTGAGTGACCACTCGTTGATTCATTTTGAGCTTAAGGTTACAGTATCTCGAGCTGCTGATAATACAAAACGCGTCAGGGATTATAAGAGAGCGGACTTCGAGTCAATTAATCGTGAGTTGTGCCTTTTCTTAGATGACTACTTACCACAATTTTCGTATCGCTCCCTGGAAGAAAATTGGCATCTATTTAAATGTAAAGTTGATTCTCTCATGAGCACTTTCATACCGCTAAGATCCGTTACTTATAACTGTCAGTCTCCATGGTTTAATCAATCCCTTAAACGAATGTCTAACAAGAAGAAACGTCTTTTTCGATCTGCGAAAAACTCTAACTCTCAGCAGCGTTGGGACGCTTATGCGTCCGCAGCTAGTGCTTATAAGACAGCCATTACGAACGCCAAAGATGTGTTTTTTAATGTTACCTTGCCCAGCATGCTGGTTAATAATCCCAAACAATTCTGGAATTCTGTAAATAAGAATGATAAGTGTGCCGTATCTCTCAGAAATACTGATGGTGGTGATATTCCTAGCAGTGATTGTGCCAGTGTCTTCAACGAAATGTTTGTGTTGGCGTTCTCTTCCTCTCAGATTTCTTGTATTCCTGAATTTTCTACCAGTGCATATTTTCCAATGGATCCAATTTGTATTGACACTATAGGCATAACCAATGTGATAGATACTCTCAAATTGTCCTCGTCTGCTGGCATTGACAACATCAATTCTAAATTTTTGAAAAATACGAAACTGTACAGCGCAATTATTTTATCCAAACTTTTTGAGCAGTCTTTGGAGCTTGGTTCTATCCCCGACGATTGGAGGATTGGGAGAGTGATTCCTTTGCATAAATCAGGTGACAAACATTCTCCAGCTAACTATCGTCCCATCTCAATTACTAGCATACCCTGTAAAATTCTTGAACATGTCATATACTCTCATCTTGCTAATTTCTTAGAGTCTAACTCTTACTTCAGTAATGCTCAACATGGCTTCCGGAAATCATTCTCTTGTGAGACTCAGCTCTTGTGTTTTACCCATGACCTTCATTCCATTCTTGACCGCGGGTCTCAGGTAGACTGTATTTTCCTAGATTTTTCTAAAGCCTTCGACAAGGTCCCTCACTCCCTCCTTATTCAAAAGCTTATCAAACTTAATTTAGACCCTAATGTCGTTGCATGGCTACGTTCATTTCTTACTAATCGATCGCAGTTTGTAACTGTCAATGATGTGGATTCCCAACCTTCTCCAGTCACCTCAGGTGTTCCCCAGGGCTCTGTTCTGGGGCCCCTCTTATTTCTTATCTATATTAACGACCTACCTAACAATGTATGTTCATCTGCCAGTCTGTTTGCAGATGACTGTGTTATTTATCGTGAAATTACTAATGACTCTGACATATCTCTCCTTCAGTCTGATGCTAACTCTATATCTGAATGGTGTAGCTTGTGGTGCATGAAATTAAATACTGCTAAATGTAAATACATGCGTGTGTCTCGTCTTAACGCAACACGTCCTGTTTACTCCATTGATAACGTTCCTCTTGAGTATGTAACATCCTACAAGTATCTTGGAGTGCACATAACTTGTGATTTATCCTGGAAAACTCATATTGATCATATCGTTAACAATGCTAATCGCATGCTTGGTTACCTTAAAAGAAACTTTTTTCTCGCGCCTATGTCATTGAAACTCATTCTTTACAAAACCCTTGTTCGGAGTAAGCTTGAATATGCTGCGTCTATCTGGGACCCCGGTCTTGAATTGCTCATTTCTGAATTAGAATCCGTCCAAAATCGTGCTTCCCGCTTTATTCTTTCTAATTATCATCGTACCGCCAGCGTAACCGTAATGAAAACCAGTTTATCCTTGCCTAATCTTTCTATACGTAGAAGAGTGTCTCGCTTGTGTTTGTTCCACAAAATATATCATCATAATTCATCTCTCAAGCAAAGGCTACTAACAGAACCCCATTATCTCTCGGCACGGAACGATCATAGATTCAAAGTTGGCATTCCATCCTGCAGGACTAACGCATATCATCATTCCTTTATTCCCAGCACCTCCTTGTATTGGAATCACCTCCCCATGGATGTTGCCGAAATCGTGGACACTAAGAGTTTTAGAAATGCCTTGATTAACATGTATTGCTTCCCACAACTATAGTCCTCCTGCCGTTTTGCTGTTGTGTATTTTTTTCTATGTGTTTTTTTTAAACCCACTCCCCTCTGTAACGCCTTTTGGCCCTGAGGGTAAAATAAATCAATAAATTAATAAACAAAAACAGGGGCGATTCCGCTGGTCTGGCATTGGTTCCTCTGCCTTATAAAGAGTCTGGCTATCTTACCACGACAATTTTTGGTCTCGCTGATGTAAATTTCGAACTATGCTTCGTTTCAACTTAAGTCCAGACGCAAACGACGCAACGAGCTAATGGGACCGATCAGGCATTGTGCCAAATTCAAGTCACTGAACCATTTCTGTTTGATTGGCTCAGTCATGATAGAACATATACGAAAACATTACGAACACCATGATGATGCGCTTTTGAGGCTCTCTGATCGGTCCCCTCAGCTCGTAGCGTAAGCTGCGTCTAAGTACTCCGGCATTTTCTTCATAGTCCACGATTTGCCTAAAAATGTACTAAACACACCAATAAAGATCGCTGAAGTAGTAACCCAAAAAGTGTTTCAATATAATATTTTTTCGCCAAGGTACTGAATTTACAATTTAGTTCCTCGCCGTGTGTTTTTTTTTTTCAATCTTAAAGTTTATTTTAGCAACAATGAAAAAGTGACGTCAGGTGAAGGCAGGGGTTCACTCTTTGGACTGTAGACTTTGTTCCCAACTGACCAGAAGCAGATTAAGGGTGTCGAATGAATGATCTCGAGGCTCGCTCAAGCACCCGTCAGCAGCACGAATCAAATGCTCGAACACGTTCATGAGTAGACAGCCCGCTCGACCTACAAACCTGCTTTCCAGTGACGTCACGGCACTCAAAAGTGCGGTTATATTTGAATCTTAGTTTTAGCGTCATTTTCGCTTTCCGATTTCACAAAATCGATTCTGAATATAGCGATACTGAATAGCACACCGGAAAAGGGTAAAGGCCGGTGATTCCGGTAATTATTTTTTCAAGGCAGTTCAAAATATCGCCGGAGTACCCCTTGAAGGTAGAACGAACTATAGCAGCTTCTTTTCTGATGCCTATGGAAACAAAGGGCCGGTGTGAAAAAGATTATTCACGTTGTAAGAAGTCGCAATTTATTAGCTTTCGCCGTTAGCCCTACACTTAGTTTCAGCAAAGACCGGACGAAGCCGACGCCATGAGCTAATGGGGCCAATCAAACAGCGTAAAAAGCGCAACGCCATGGTGCTCGCCATGTTTCTGAACGCGTTCTATCATTGCTCAAACAACCAGGTAAAAGAAAGGCCCAGTGAATTGTGCTTTTAGTATGTGTATTCGTGGCTGTATCTGTTCGTACCTTTCATTGCGCCTGAAGAAACGATAATAGGAATTATAGTAGCCAAGAGCAATATTTGACCACATTGGTAAATTCTAGAGAGCTTCATTGTTCGCCTTAGTACGATGTATTGCTTTGTAATTTTCGACAGCTAGAACACGGGATCACATAAAAAATACCTGTAAATAGCGTTTCAAAGGGGATTGCGACGCACCGGTTAAGGTGCGACCCCACCCTGCATGACGTGTTTGTCCTTTTTTGACGGTTTCTAATTTTTTTCTTTGTATTCTACAGTCATATAGGTCATGTCACATGAAAGAACTGTTTTTCAGATATACTTTAATGTCTTTATATTACACTGAATTTTAGTTGTTAGTTTATGATACAGCTTTTAAAAACCACAGTCTCTAATATTGAAAAAAATGATTTCTCGGGTTATAGCATACCATACTTAACGATAATTTACGTAAACGGTCTGTTGGACATAATACAGTAAAAAAGCATGCAGCAAATTGTACAGATAAGGTATATTTTAAAATTAAAAATTACGTTTAAAACGGTATTATTTCATCATGTTATAAACATGGCATCACGTAAACTAATCAAAATTACGAGACATTAAATTACGAGTTATTCCTCGACATTTGATTTTCCGGAGCTTCCATGTTAATATATCACCCGTGAAGAATATTATTAGACCTTAAACTTTTCCAATTCAGTTATGGCAGGTTGCAGTTTCTTAATATAAAATATAGATGGCGACACGTGTTCAAGAATAGCTTGATGTGCATTTTTCCGTCGTGTGCCGCTAGGAACGCCACTTGAAAGACAGAAAAAGCGCCAGCTGTTAGGGTATCAGATGCCTGGATGCACGCAGTGAGCGAGCCAGAGGTATGATATCAACAAGCGGGAGGCTGTGGGTGCACCACAGTTGTTTTTGTACACGTTCTACTGTGCGTCCGTACACATGCCTGACGCGATCAAAATGAAATGGGCGCCATAAAAGCGATTTCGTCAGTTGGGATTCCACCATGTTTGCAAAAACAATTGAAATTTTTTTTGTTTTTTTATTAATTGCAGAAATTATTTTTGCAATCGAACTATGTTGGTCGGAATGGTTCGAATATATTTTGTTTCACAACCACCTCGGTTGGCTTTTAAGTGGCAATGATACTAAAACAAAACACAAAAAACATTAAAATGTCTCAGTGGCTTTGAGCCAACGCGCCTGCCTATGAATTCCTATTTGTCGGGTGTGAATACCAACGGAGGCGCCAGCAATCTGACGGAGGCCAATCTGAGATTTCAGTTGCACGTCAAAAGATCTACAAATTGTCAAAATAAAAAAACGATTTCTTTTTTTGTTTTTGCTGGGACGTGTCAGATAATTACCGTTGGTTTGGCTTGTAAAAACCTAAGATCTGAAAATTTGCTTCGCATTACCTTAATTCAGAACGCAGCCAACCCTACGGGCTGATGAGGCGACTGAAGCAGCGCCAAAAGCGCGAGGTCAAGCAGTTTGTTCTCTTTCTGGGCCTGTACGGTCGGGCTAAACTAGAGCCACTAAACAAGCTACGCTTTTGACTAATGACACTTACCCATCTTCGGTGCTTAACATCATGGTTGTCAGTTATCTGAATCTGTTTCCGAAATCACAGGAAACTCTTTTCTGTCCTAAACAAATGTTTAAAAAGTTCGCGACAAAGCAGAGCAATATATTAGTGAGCATCCGAACACCAAAACTAATGCTGAGGAAGTCGCACTTTTGAATCACGACGGTCGGCAGTGGCGTCTGCTTTGTACTAAGCGCATAAATGATGGCGCAGACAACAATATTGGGTAAAAGAGTGCCTATACTCTAAGCGAAGCTGATTTAGTGGTGATAGGCTAAACCAAATACGGTGGGGGTCCGTTGGCCGAGAGTCTTAGCACACAGCAGATCAGAGAAGCTGAAAAAACGAGCTCCATTCAAAG
>JAZHYW010003704.1:0-18611 GCA_037355805.1 Ixodes ricinus | reverse complement strand
GCCACCAAAGTTGGCTCCGACCTACCTCGTTGGCTCCGGCGTGCGCTCACGCCGCGTGTTGGCGCGACGAAACGGAAATGCGACGTGCGAACCCCGTTCCGAAACGATGAGATACATTTTTAAAAGAAATGCAATTTTATCTGATAAATTTGTCGAACAGTGTTTATCATGTCGTTTTTGACATGACACGTATGTGGCGCCGAACGGCCTAGCGAGCGTGGTGAGCAAGCGGCATTTTGGCGGCATCAAACATCAGTGCCGTCGAAGTCTCAGCGTCTCAGTCCGTGGTCGCCGTGGTCGAAGTGTAACCAGTGTAACCACGTGTAGCGGCGGCGCGCTTTTAGCTCTGCTTCAGACCAAGGCACCGAAGCGACCGAGGGACCGAGGTCTGAAGCTCGACACCTCTTCGGTTCTTCCGACCAGTGCCGATCGTTCCGGCGTCCTCAGTCTGTTGAAGCGGGTGGCGAAAGCGACGATGCAGCAGGAACAGCAGTCATCTGACGCCGCCGTCGCTACGACGCAGGTGCAGAAGTGGACAGCGGGTGGCCGGGTGGCTGGCAGGTAGTGCGCAGCTAACTTGGCTGGATTAGTTGGCAAATTTCCAACGCGACGGGCATCCGTCTACTATTATTCAAAGCGCAACTTTCTTCCACGCTGCGGCGCGTCGGCAGCTCGACTTGTTGACGTCAGTTCCGTTGCGGTTTGTTGTCGTCAGTTCCGTTGCGAGTAATCCCCGAGGGCCTCGCGCGCGTCGGAGGCTTCTGGCGCTTCTGGCTCAATCGGCGGTCGTCATTCCAAGAAATATAATAATCCAATCTCCATCCCTTTACATGAATAGCATTTTTAGGTATAGTGCTGTCCCGGGAAGCTTGTCCGGGGCTTATTTCGGCCACTTCAGATATCGGTTCAGCATCCCTTTAAAGTCTCCGGTAAGTTGAGGGGGTCCACAAGAAGGTAGGGGGGGGGAGTTCTGGCGAGATGCATTAGATGCACATAAAATAAACCCCACTGCTGACTCTACCCACGCTGTACCTACAACCCTCAAATTGTCAAAACCCTGAAAACAAGCTATTTTATTGCAAGATATGATTTTGATTTCACTAATGCTGGGGCTGTGGAGGAGGGTCTCAGACCATCCTTTAAAATCAGTGGGGGTCCGAGACCCCCTGAGACCCCCAAACTTTAAGCCCTGGATGGAGGGATGGGTTGGAAGCCACCTGTTTGACCTCGTTGGCGTGCTCCATCAGGCGGTCGTCACATGAGCGGGATCGAGTAGACGCTGGCCTGTCTACAAGGAACGAACTTGGTAGCGTGTTTTTTGGGGCACGGCTTTGGGGCAGTTGGGTTGTTAACCTTCCTGCAGAGCGAGGAGAGCCTGAGGCGACAAGAAAAGAACACCTGCGTGTCATGTCGGAGCGCTAACGACTTAATTCTGCGGGAAACATTGTGCACGTATGGAATGCACGCGAAGCGGGATGCGCGTGGCCTGCCCTTAGTTTGTGTGCTGGTGGCCTGGGCTGTCATGATGCTTTTTAATCGGGTCTCGAGTAAGTCTTTTGGGTAGCCCGCTTTGATGAGGCGGGTGAGCTGTAGGGAGCAGCTCGTCAAAATTAGGTGAGGGCATGATTTGGATCGGGATGAGGTCAGGAGATTTTGAACGATTCCACTTTTGACGTTTTTTGAATGGTTACTGTGGAAGGGAAGCACTGGTTTGCATGATCTTTGCTGGAAAGACCAGCAAATACCGGACTCCAAGGAATGAAGGCGAAGAAGCCCCGGCCACCAGCACACAAACTAAAGGCAGGCCATGCGCATCCCGCTTCGCGTGCATTCCATACGTGCACAACGTTTCCCACAGAATTAAGTCGTTATCGCTCCGACATGACACGCAGGTGTTCTTTTCTTGTCGCCTCAGGCTCCCCTCGCTCTGCAGGAAGGTTAACAACCCAACTGCGTCAAAGCCGTGCCCCAAAAACACGCTACCAAGTTCGTTCCTTGTAGACAGGCCAGCGTCTACTCGATCCCGCTCAAGTGCGGCTCGCAATACATCAGTCAGACAGGCCGTTGTCTAAACCACCGCCTGAGGGAGCACACCAACGAGGTCAAACAGGCGGCTTCCAACCCATCCCTCCATCTCCTGCATCCAATAGCCCAGCACGTCAGCTCCTGCATGCCCGTCCTGTGAACCAGAATTTTCAGCCACCACGACCAGTGGCGTAGCCAGGATTTTATTTCGGGAGGGGTTCACCGGCATTATTGCCCCCCCCCCTTCAATGACGAAGCAGGGGGAACTCGGCGGTGCGGACGCTCGCGCAAAGATTAGGGAGGCGCTGTTAAGAAAAAACGGGTAAAGCTGCATTGTCATTTTTCAAAACGGAGCAGGCTTCATTTACAGGAGTACAGGCATGGTGGCTCACTGTTCTACCGTAGTTGCGGCCCACCAACTTTAAAAGCTTCCTTACAGCACATAACTCCTTCCGCTTTTTGAGTTACCACTGCATTACCAACACAGGCCGACCAGACAAAAAAAAAACAGTTATACTGTCATAAAAAATTAAACAGCAAACACTAAAAAATTGCAAAATTAGAGCAAGCGTTTATGCACAAACACTTGGCAATATTTCAAGCCGCCATTAAAATGGCCGAGACAGTTGAAGTCGAAATTTAGATGCCGCGAGTAACAAGTCGATGGCAACGTCACCGCTCTAACATTCCCGCTTGAGTTCGGAAGAGCATTTTTAGCGTTCCGTGTTCCTTCATTTCATGGATTACCTGATCACAAAGTTAGATGGGAGATTTAAAAGCACCGAAGTCCGTTGCAATTACTTTCGTCGCTTCTGCCTGCAAAGATCTTGGAAAGCGGGGCAGGTCTCGGCGCTGAAGAGTTTTTGGAGCTCCATTCAAGCCTGGTTTCATTTCCTGAACTCCAATGTGAGCTGCTCAAATGGGCTACCAAATGCAAGAGGGAGAATTGTGAAACGCCCGTCACGTATGCGCTACATGCGGTCGCTCCCTGTCCGGAGGCCCTATTCCCAAGCGTTCATCGTCTCCTCAAGATCGTAGCGACTCTGCCCGTAACAACGGCGGAAGCTGAAAGTTCGTTTTCTTCACTACGACGGTTGAAAACATACCTGACAGCGTCCACTTCGAATGCGATTGCTCGGTTTGGCGCTTTTAAATGTTCATTGCGACATGAAATTTCAAGCGGAGAACGTCCTGGATATTCTTTACCGTGAACGCAGGCGGCTGCATCATAGGAGCTTGGCATAAATAAAATTATCAAGAGATCCTGTAAATTGCTTTCTGAAATAACTAGTCACAGTTACTTTTTTATTCGTGGTAATTTACTGCGTGATAAAGAACACTACTACTTCAAGGTGTTCAAGGCAGCAGAGGGGTGTACGGACGTCACGTGCAAAAAGTTATCTTTTAAATCCAAACCGTTCATCTATTTCAATTATTAATATAGTGCGTAACGCTGTTGAACTAACCGAATGTTCTTTGGCGAACGCTTTTAACCTGCATTTTATGAACATTAGAAGCGGGATTGTTACTGTCAAGTATTGCGTTTCTGATAATAGAAACAGCAGCTCGATTTTTTTTAGATCTGGTTGTAGAACCTGAGGTCATTAATGTGATTTTACAACTTAAGAAAAGTGGAGCTTGTGACGTGAATGGTTTTCAGATAAGGCCCGTTAATTATTTTGTTCATTTATAAGCCTCAGTGCTAACGGATATATTTAATCTTTCTTTGATGACTGGTGTTTTTCCTAAACGAATGCCAATAGCAAAAGTGTCAGTACTACACGAAAAGGGGAGTGTAAATGTTAAGGGTAATTACAAACCGATTTCTATATTGCCAGTATTTTCTAAAGCACTTGAAAAGGTACTTCATACACGTATAACTATTTTTTCAACTAAGCATAACTTGATATGAGTGTGGTTTTATAAAGCATAAATCTACCGAGGCTTCCCTACTCATCCAGAAAGAATTCATCTTGAAAATTTTGAAGAAAAAAATTGTCCTTGGAGCATTCATAGACTTCACAAAGGCTTTTGATTGCCTCAATCGGGAAATTTTACTAGCAAAATTGGATACATGTGGGATTCGAGGGCATGTTTTGCAGTGAGTGAAGTCTTACTTACAGCATCGAATGCAATTAGTTTATATTGATGGATATTCGTCAAGTTCTAAGCGTATTCTGACTGGTGTTCCACAGTAATATTAGGTCGTTTTCTTTTTAATATTTACGTTAAGGATATTGCAACATACGACGGAAATAAACTCTTTATTGATAATTTCAGTCGAAAGCACGTAATTCTGATCACTACTCAAGGTGTGCGTGAGCGCAGCGCCACCCTTTGCTTACAGAGCAGTTGTTTTTACAATTCATTAAATATTACATCACTGACATTGATTTATATTACCACCATGTGTTAGTTTTATTACGTTGGTTTTGGTTTGATTGAATTGTGTATTTTAGTGAGGATAGTTTGTTATACTTGGCCTTGAAATTGCCATCCTTCACCCCACAAGTGTTTCGAAATATCCGTTCCCTATATATCTGAGATCTAGTTCCGCATCCCATTAAATATATACGAATGAAGGAATATTGCCTGTTTTATTAATTTGAGCATTTTCTACACCACAAACACTCTTCCCGAAAACACATAAGTTGGAGATAGTCCGCGCTCCCCCTTTGCTCCATGCCCCGCGCAAAACCGACTGCGTGTGCTGGCGAGCCAGCAAGTCCCCGGAGGGGAGGGGATGTAGGTTAGGCATTTCGGGAGGGGTTTCGACCCCCCAACCCCCCTCTGCCTACGCCACTGACCACGACTGTTGGAAGGCATCGGTCAAGATACGGCCGCGAGATTATCGAAGCCTTCGCCATGCGCCATTCGCCGCAAAACATCGGGTCCCCATCGCTTTGTCTCTCCGACGCCGACGTTTCCTTTCTGCGTCCGGAAATGCGACAAACGTAGGCGCCTTTGAAGTAGAGTCGCCCGCCCTTTAATCCCTTCTCAAGGTTACTTCCCTTATTATGCCTCCCCCCCCCTTCCCTCTTTGACTTCGGCGTGCGCTGCCGGCTAAAAAACGTGTTTCTCTTTCTCTTTACCTCCACCCCCACCCTCTCTCCACCCTCACCCTCCCTTCCTTCCCTATCCTCCTCAACCCTTCCAATTCCGCGCGGAGACTGCGGCGTTTGGTGACGGATGTCAAAATAAATGTATGCTGCCAGTTGGAGAAACGTGTCGTCCTGTTTTCGTCCTCTATGTTATTCTCCTCAAACGCCTTAAAATGTGACTTCCGCACTTGCGGATCAAGGTAATTTGCATTCCCCTCTTTGGAAAAAAAAGCTCTAGCTTTCCGCGAGGCTTTTTTTTTTTTTGATGTGCTTTTACTTTTATTGATTTCCAGATTTAAAGGGGCCATGAAATTAAATAAAAATTTTGTTTGGGCTAGTTGGTACATATCAATTAAAAGATTAGAAGGCGTGACTAAGGTGGTTTATGAGATTCCTTTTAGTTGCGGCCAAGTTTACGTTGGTCAGACCGGCCGATGCCTTAATGAAAGAGCGCGGGAACACAAGCTAGCCGGGCGCAGTAATTCGGCTCAGCATCTTGCGGAGCACTACGAACAATGCGGGTGTGAACCTTTGTTAGAGCACAAAAGGTTTATTAAGAGAGGGAAAGAGAAGATGGAAAGGGGATTAATCGTAGCTTTCGGTATACACAAAGCGGCTGACAAATGCGTAAGCAGCCATCCCTTTATCTACTAAACAAAGAAATTCTGTTTCTTGAGGGCTGCGTGTGATGAGCGATACGAACCTTTATCTGCTGCATGTGTTTAGGCGATGGGGATCGACAGTTTGACAATGTTTCGTGTTTTATAAAATCAGTTGGACGTTGACGCTTGTCCGTGTCGTACGTACGTGGTTCTTTTTTCGTCCTGTTCTGTTCGCGCCTTTTATCCTTTTAATCAACATGAAATGAATTTCGGGCTGGGATAAATGATTTTGCATTGGGAGTTTACTATTCGCATATCGTTTAGTGGGCCAAAATAAAAAGGGTAGGAAGTCAAAAGCCAGCTTTTCGGTACGAACATTTGAAAATATAGGGGACTATTTTGTATCTCACTTCCCTTGAAAGCTCTCCGCCTTTTCACTGTGATACATCCGCTGTACTCAGAGCATGTCAGCGTTACCCAAAGCACGTGAACGGTACCCAAAGCACGTCAGCCGACCGAGCTCACGCATTGGACACGAGAACTGCGTCACTCGGATGTATGCGCTCGTCAACAAATATTTGGATTCGCGTTCGTGGTGAATGAGTACCCTGACGGAATTTATTATCACTTGCGAATGACAAGTTATATGATGTGCTCAAAAAGCACGGTGAAAGCTTGGAGTCATCGCACCGGTGCAAAAGCATGTCACGACCACGTGATTTTTCAATCCGCTTTTGAGTTGAGGATTAAAGCTAAGAAGGAATGAAAATAATTTCATGACTCCTTTAAGCGGATTACAATATGAATATAAATGCAAAGGGGGGGGGGTATTACATGAGTGGGATGCTCTGCTAATCTTTGAGGATGTCACTTTCAGCTGGGTCATTGGGTGGTTATTTTTTTTTTTTACTCAGCGGCACTGTAGCGTGATAGTGTTCATAACGGCGCGGAAGGTGCTATCGCACCACTTACCCAATTAATGAACCACAAGCAGCAGTAAAGCACGTGAATAATAGGCAGTTTCATGATACTCTTCAAACATATGATTTCAGAACAATGCTTTTCAAAAGAAATGCCATTAAAACTATGATGGACCGAATCTGCCGAACTTTTGAAGGAAAGTTCGGCAAAGATTCGGCGAAAATCCGGCAAATGTCTGCGCACGCGCGAGAACGCGACGGGGCCATGGATTGCAAATGGACGCCGTGCATTCGTGCGGTTACCATCGTGCAGTGTAGTACAACTAGCGGTTACGGCGATGTGTGGTGTAGGCAACACGGTAACTGTGTGTTTGTGAGCGAGTGTGGTTGTCTTCAATATTTTCTGCCTCAAGAATAGAAGATCGAACAGTAATTTACGCAGTCCACTGCGCAAGTGCCAAATGATGCGGTGCATTCTGGATATATACACTGGATAACGTGATTTTCATGTGGCCTTTCCAGTGATGAAACGAGGTTGTTGAAATATTGGCCGACAATTACTTTAAAGCACTCCTCGGAGATATAACAATTCTGTTTTCGGCTCAGAAGTAGTGTGTACCAAAACAAAATATTATTGCTTTTTCAATCAGTGTTATTTCGCGATTTTCATGTATCTGCATAAAATTAAACAGAACTGCAATGCTCGACGTCTCACATCCGACATTCCTAACTCTCCCCATCTTCCTAAACGTCCGTGTATGTCCTAACACCAGAAACCCGCATTTTAAAGGTTAAAAACGAGAGTTTGCGAGCATCAGACGCACATTTTTATGCAAAGCTGACGCCAAGTTACTCAAATCGAAAAACATGCATATTTACAATAATATCAAATACGATAATATTGTTATCTCTTCTGATGAAGGCTCAGCAACCGTTGCATCGTTTTCGCACACGAAACGGTGATAACCCGAGAAAGCAAGAACGTAGTATTATTGCCTTCATTTTAACAATGTACACACATATTCAGGCTTGCGATGGTTCCTCAAAACCGAAACTCTCGCTTCTACCCAACCTCGTTGTCACGCCACTTCTGCAAGCAGTCACTAAAATTGCCGGTAAACACACAAAAACGACACCGGTACAATTACCGTGTAGAATATCACCTTATTTAGTAATAACTGTGTCAATAAGCATTACATGTTGCATTTAAGTTAAGAAAGAAAAAAAAGACATAAAACCTTTTTTCGCCAGAAAAATCTCAATATCAATGTTAAGTCAGGTAACAATGTATTTTTGCCGAATTTTTGCCGAATCTTTAGAAAAGTTCGGCAAAAGTTCGGCTGAGACGAATCCCAAGATTCGGCGCCGAACTTTCGATTCGGCAAAAGTTCGGCCCTTCACTAATTAAAACGACGGTCGTCGCACAGAGCTTCGCATAAGTCAACGGAACAGTGCTGGAGGGGCCGGCGAACTCCAGAACAAGGCGGCGGTGGCGCCCTCTACTAGCATCCACAGAACGAGTAACCTCTCCGGCCAGCACTCTGGTTACCATGAATTTTTAGAAAGCTGTTCTTTCGGTAAAAACAAACGGAAAAAAAACTCTTTTTGTAAGAATTCTTATTGGAGATCGGTACAAATAGCTGGCACGTGATGGTTTTTAAAAGTTTTAGTTTACAAGGTTTCGCGGCACAATTAATATTGTTTTTATACAACCACCTCTCACCGACGATTTCGGGTAGCGCGTCCCGATCTGGGTGCATGCTGACTTTTGCGGTACGTCAAGGCACGCCCGCTTAGGTGGTGGGGGTTAGCATATCGGGTTGCGGTCGCTCGTTCGTGTGAAGCGTCTCCCGTTTTGCACGTGCCCAGGGACCTCAATTTATTTGTGGTCCCCGGGGTTCGAAGCCTTCCGCCATGTCGACGCCTACAAAGGCACAGTGTTTTTCATTTAATGTTCCGGCGGACACTCCGGTAGACGCCATCATGGACAGCATTCAAGCCGTCGCCGGCGGGGATGGTCTGTCGTACCTGCAACACCACGGTGGAGCAAGGTTCATGGCCGCGGTCAGCACCATGGCCGCAGCTCAACGACTTGTAGCGCAAGGGTTCTTGTCGCTGGGTAACGTGGAAGTCCCCCTGGAGCCAGTGGGAGCCCACGTTGTGTTTGTCTCCGTGTACCGCCTCCCCCGTACGTGTCGGAGGAGGCACTGGTGCAAGTCCTCGCACAGTACGGCAAGGTGAAGGCGATCAACCACGCCACGTTTCGTGACCGCCCGGACGTCAGGACCGGCACCCGAGTGGTCAAGATGGAGATGTCGAAGCCGGTCCCCAACTTCGTCCACATCCAGGGACACCGGGTGATGGTCGACTACCGTGGTCTGCGACGCGTGTGCAGCCGGTGCGGGCTGGAAGGCCACATCGGACCCGCCTGCAAGACCCCACGTTGCGACAGATGCGGCGTTTTTGGGCATGCGACGGCAGGTTGCACAGCCCCTTGCCAGCGGTGCGGCCATGGCCACGCGACCACGGACTGCGTCCAGCGGAAGTCCTACGCCGCCGCCGCCCAGCAACCCAGGCGCCCCCCGCAGCTAGTTGTCGGCCCCGTCGCCCTCCCAGCCCCCCAGATTTCCGGTGACGACTCGGACCCATCCATCCGCCCGCGGACCCCACCACCTCCCCCTGTTGTCTCGGATTCCGACGCCTCGTCGAACGCCGGAGTTTCCGACAGCCAAGCTTCGGGCGTTCCATCGAACGCGGCCGCCCCTACCGACGGCCAAACTTCGGACATTCCGTGGAACGCGGACGCCATCCCCGGCAGCCAAGCGTCGCGCGTTCCATCGAACGCGGACGCCATCCCCGGCAGCCAAGCCTCGCGCGTTCCATCGAACGTGGCCGCAACATCCGACAGCCAAACCTCAGACGCTCCGTCGAATGCGGCCGCCACCCTCGAATCTCACAGCACGGATTCCGACGATCTGAGCGACGATTCCGACCGCCTTTTCATCGCCGAGGAAGGCGACGTGACACCAGGCCAGGGACATCCGCCACCCACGCCAGAGGCTTCGACGACAACGACGTCACGTGAGTCGTCCGCAGAGTCAGCGTCTCCCGACGCCGACATGCCAGACGACCGATCCGATGCCAAGCGCGTTTTCTCGCCTGCTAGCGGCGGCTCGGACGCGTCTCCCGCCTCGTCAGCTAAAAAGAAGCGGCTCGGCGCAGACAATTTGGACTATGCGGAATCACTGGAATTCTAATCGACTGCCTACCATGTTTTTCTTTTTCTCTTTTTTCATGGGCCTACACATTCTGACGTTAAATGTGCAGGGTTTTCGGAATCCGAACAAGCAGCGCGAGGTGATACACTTTGCCCAGTCTAACCACTGCGATCTGCTCTTTTTGCAAGAAACTAATTTTTTTTCTGCCCGGGATGTGACAGAATTTAAGGCCCGTTTTTCGATTCCTTGTTATTTTTCTCTCGCACCGTCTTGCGCGCGTGGTGTTGGCGTTTTAATATTCCGCACTTCGTTTTTGCGAGGAGCTTTTTCACTGTGCGACCCGGATGGTCGCATCCTTGTGTACAGTTTTTTTGTCGGTCACGCCAAGTTTCGGGCTATAAGCGTCTACGCTCCAGTTCGGAACGGCCACACGCCGGCGGCCCCGGTGGATTTTTTTAGAAGCCTTCTGCAGTATGTGCCCGAGGACGGTTTTTTCTTCCTCTGCGGGGACTTCAACTGTGTAACAGACTCCTCTCGAGACGTTCGCGGGCCTGGTCACGGGCGGAATACCTCTGACGCTCAGGGGCTAGTTCGGCTTCTCGGGCTGCACAACCTGCGCGACGCCTGGGTCGAACTACACGGCGCTGCGTACGACTCCACGTGGTCGCGGGGCACGTCGTCGAGCCGGCTGGACCGCGTCTATGTCCAGCAACATTTTGCATCGCGTCTCCTCAGCTGCGAGGTGCTTTCCTTTCCATCAGCTGCGGGCTATGTTTCAGATCATCGCCCGGTTTCAGCGGTTTTTGATGTGTCGGGTTTTTGTACCCACGCGGCGACACGTGGCGTCTAGACATCTCGATACTGCGGGACGAACCGTCCATCTCCAGCTTACGACAATCGATTCGGGCGTCACTGACGGCCGTTCCTTTGTCCCCCGCCCAGTGGGACTCGCTGAAGTCTGACTGCCGGTTTTTCGCGGCGGCAGCTGGGAAGTCGCTTCGGCGCCGGACGACGGAGGCCCTCAATGAGGTTGTCCGTCGCATTCGCATTGTGCAGCGTGGCGGTGTGCGCACCTACTTGATGCTTGAGTACCTCGCGGTTCTTCGCGATCGCCACCAACGTCTGTTGGGCACGTGCTCTCGAAGTGCTGTGGCGCAGCGGCTGCGTGACCAGCCGGTGAAAGACCCGGAGGTGCTCCAGTGCCTCCGTGCCACACGCGCCGGTGGGGACGGGTACTCGTACGTTCCCAATGTATATCTCGCAGACAGTAGCCTTTCGGACGACCCCCGTGAAATTGGCGCGGTGTTCCGAAATTTCTTTTCGTCCCTATTTTGCTCGGACCCCGCCGTAAACACCTCGAATTTCGCCGAACGGGTTCGCCTTTTCTGCGGAGATCTCCCGGCCTGCCCTGATGATCTGGGCTGCTCTCTGTTCCGTCCTACAACACGCGAGGAACTCTTTGACGTCCTCCGGGCTATGAAGGTCGGGTCTGCCCCAGGCCCCGACGGCTTACCAGCCGAATTTTACGTCACTTTTTGGGATGTCCTCGCGAATGCCTTAGTCCAGCTTGTGAACGGCTTTCTGGAAACAGGCGAAGTTCCAGCATCCTTCAGACGAGGTCGCGTCATTCTCCTCCCAAAGGAGGGTGGCTCTTTATCGGATCCTGCGGCTTGGCGACCTATCACTTTGTTAAACGCAGACTATAAGATGGTAGCGTCTCTACTCGTCTCGCGCCTCCGTACGGTCATGCCCCATGTGGTGAGCTCAGTTCAAACGTGTTCGGTGCCTGGGAGAAACATTTTTTCGTCCCTGTCACTCACACGAGACCTCTTCTCGTACGCGAATTTCACCCATCTGTCGGGGGCCTGTGTCTCCCTCGATCAAGCGAAGGCGTTTGATAGGGTTGAGCATAGTTATCTGTTCGAGGTCCTGAGAGCCTTTCGCTTCCCCGAGACTTTCATTTCGTTACTTCAGTCCCTATACAGTGGACTGACTGGTCATTTGCAAGTCAACGGGTGTCTTCTTCCGCCTTTTCCAGTAAGTAGAGGAGTACGACAGGGCTGCCCGTTGTCTCCCTTACTCTACGTTCTTAGTCTCGATCCACTTCTCCGACGTCTTGCATCCTGCTCCCGGATTTGTGGCTTTCCGCTGCCCGGCCGGGACACAGTCGTGGTTAGCGCCTACGCAGACGACGTCAGTTTGTTTGTCCGCAACTCTGACAGTTTTGAGGCTGCTGGACAGCTGTTCTTGGAGTACGGCGCTCTCTCTGGAGCGTGTTTAAACACAACCAAGAGCCAGGCTTTGGAGTTTGGAGGTTCCCCTCCCGCTCTACCTGCGGATATCCAGGTTGTGAACGAGCTCCGAGTTCTCGGCGTGTATTTTGACTCTCGTGGGGTGGCACCCCGTACGTGGGAGGTTGTGGCATCCGCGGTTGAACGTCAGGTCGCTGTTGCAGGGACCTTTACGCTTTCCCTCCGCGACAGAGCTTACCTAGTAAGAGCTGTTTTTTGTGGGCAACTTTTCTATGTGGCTCACATTGCACTTCCCCCTTCTCGGTTCACTAGGCGCGTCACCTCATGTCTCTTCCGGTTTTACTGGAGCAGGGGCACTGAGCTAGTGACAAGGTCGGTGCTCCGCCTTCCTACGTCACTGGGCGGCAGGGGCATGCCCTGCGTCGACACGGTGTGCCGCCTGCTCTCCCTTCGCACTGTTCTAGGGGTGTTAGACAACACGGATCACCCGGCACGGTCCCTGGCTCTTTATTTTCTAGGGCCCTCGCGCCGAGTGCTTGTTCCTCGCGCGTTGGGCAACCTTTACCCGAGCGCAGAAGCAACACCGCCGTTTTACCAAGCGGTGGTGGCTTGCCATGAAGAGTTGAGGCAGGCGTTACCAGACCTCGAAGTGCGCGAAGTGCCACCGGCTCGCGTCGTCGAGGAGCTCTGCGTGACCCGGATCACTCTTGAGCAGAGGGATCGAGCGAACGCCTTTCCGTGGACCTGGTTGGTTTCTCGCCGCCTTCCTGGACCTGTGGAGGATTTTGAGTGGCGTCGGGGCTGGGGTGTCCTTCCAACAAGACAACGACTCCACCGCTGGGGGATTGTTCCCGACCCTAAGTGCCCCAACTGTGGACAGGTCGAAACAAACACACATGTTTTCTCTGATTGTCCCGTTGCGCGCTCGTTTTGGCGACTGGTGCACCATGGCTTCCGGGGTATCGGTATCTGGAACTTTGTGTCGGGCGGTAGGTGCCCCGCGGGGGCTTCGCCCTGCTCCTGTTGGCAGTCGGCCAACTGGTTCTCTGGCAGAATCGTTGTGCGGCGGTTGGCCAGCAACGACGATCTCGTGCAATGTGGCCCGTCCTCTCTCGACTGCGGGGTACCCTGCTCCGCCACCTAGAATCCGAGCTCTTTTGGTTGGGCGAGGAAGAGTTCCTCAGGCGGTGGTCTTGCCGCTACGTCCGGCTGGTCGGTGGTCGCATTCACTTGCTTTTCGCGCCTCTCGCACAGGTGTGAGAGGCGCGGGGGGGGGGGGGGAGTGGACGTTAGCCAGCCGAACGCTACACCTGGCTGACACTGGCATGTATTAGGTAAAGGAGAGAACCCTCCTCGTGTGTGGTGATGAAATGTAAAGAGCGGCCATGTTTGGTTCGCTAAATTATGTTTGTTCGTTACCTCCGTCCCTGGACCTTTGTAGCGTACATGTTCCTATTGTATACCAGTGTGATTTACGTCTTGCAGTTCACAATGTCAATAAATTTTTCTTAATCTACCGTATATGCTTCGGCGCCCAGATTGCCGATGAAAGCCAAAATAGAGGAGCAGCTCTTAGCGATGTAGAATGCGATACTCCTGAACCAGTTCCAGCGACTGTGTAGTTTCTGTAGTGGCCGAGGCGGGAGAACTGGTGGCGTTGCGATCGCCTGTAGTTAGTTCCCGCCGCACGGATATGTGCAACTTTCTCGGCAAATATTCTATGGCAGTATGATGAGGTTTAGTTACGTTGTCTGTAATACTATTTCCGCGATCAGGTTCCCGGAATAATTGCCGAAAGGCTCCCTAACTCTTTTCTAATTGTTCCGAGACAAGCGAAGAATACCCGCCAAACTATGCAACGCAGCAGTGGCATTCAGACTCTAGGAATAAAAGCAAGACATTGTTGCCCCAATCATGGGGAATTAGCTACTGTTGCGAGGAGCGCTGCCTCGTCATGCAGTGCAAATGTTGAAAAGATGCATGCGGCAAAAGTTGGCAAAATTGATGTACAGCTGCAGCCCCGTTGTGGCGCGCAACGTCTGCCGAATAGGTTTGAGCAACAGTCAACCAACAATAGTGCCAAGTGTTTCCGCAACAATTCCTCGAAACATCTATCCCAACCTTGCGCAAAACTGTTGTGTCGTACGGTTGGAACACTTTTAGAAAGCAATGTTTGACGACTGCATTCTGGCAGTATAAACGCAATCTGTTTTTGAATCTGACACGGGAACAGTTTGCTGACTGTAGAAACGAACGTTGCGATGACTGTTTGTAAGCTTTGTTTTCCCAAAGCAAAAAAAGTTACGTTGCCACAACATTTCGGAATCAAAGGGCCCGACGCTACCGCAACATCAGTCGAATAGTAGCAAAACAGCAGTTCTGCACTCTCGCAAATGCAAACGTGACGTTGTTGGCGGAGCTTGTGTTGCGTGATAATGTTTCGCCTACAGCTGCGCTGATCTTTTCCGCAATGTTCAGCAACATCAGGACAGCACACATTTTGCTGGGTAAAAGCAATGCTTCGGTAACTGTTGCGAGCATGAGACAGTCAACGGTTGACCGACACAGTTGCCGCAGTGCTTTAGCAGCGGACACTTCTGCAGTGTTATGACTGTTGCTACAACATTGTTGCGCGACTGCAGTAAAACTGTTTTCATGTTGCGAAACTTTGTTGCGCCGACTGTCCCCACAACATAAATTGTTACCTGGGTGGGGTACCTGAAATTGAGCAAAATAGTTTAGAATGGACACTAGATATTTGAACATGATTCATATGACATGACAAATAGCTTTGAAACCACGGTAGTAGTAACAAAACAACAACCGTATAACCATAATTTGTGGGGAACTAGCTCACGATTAACTTTGTGGAATGCTTTGGAAATATCAAAATAAATAGCGTCCACCTGCCCCTTGTTCGTAACAATTGGCGCAGCGAAGTGTAAGGACCGTCCGGTAATGAACCCGTGCTGCGAAACCGTTAACGTTTATGATCAACTTTCTCAAACATCTGAGAAAAGCCGCACAGTGAAAAAACATACCCATAATTACTGACACCCGATGAATCTTCCCCCTTCAATATTGGCACGACAACCACTTTCTTCCATAACGATGGGAACACACCAGATCGAATTGAGAGGTTGAAAATATGTTTCAAATGGGTGCAAACAAGTCACCACAACCTTAGATTATAAATCTCGGAATACAATCTGCACAAGTAGATAACTTCGTTTTAAGGTTTCTGATACCTTCCTCAATTATATGCGTATCTACACTAAAACTCGATAAAAGATCCTGGCAGTTTACTTCTATGTCAATAGTCTAAATAATTGGCTGACCAATTGTACAGCATTACTAAAGTAGTCTGGAACGCAACCGGCCACATCTGGTGCGAACGAAAAATACTTAGTGTTTCCATTAGAACAATCCCGCAGGGAAGTTTCACGTGCATTGTTACAAGTGTGTTGTCTTTCAAACTTCCAGAACATTTCGGGACGGCAGTTCAGACTGCGCTCAACAATTTTCTGGCGAGAGCACAATAAATACTGAATTTTGTGTACCAGAATCTAGAGCATGTTTTTTTTTAAGTCTATGGAAAATATTTTTTTTTTCTGAAGGTATATTTTTAAATTATTGGAAACCTAGTCGGGTTGAATGGAAAGTCGAGAAATACGTTTCGGGACAAAATGTCAATCGCTTTTTGCACAACTGAAGTAAACACTTTTGTCGCGAGATTGGTGTCATTTAATGCAAGAACATCGCTCCAGTTATAGTTATGAGGGTATCCACACATTCCCTGATAATCTAATTTGGGGTAACAGTAAGCAGAGGGTCTGTTCGATACGTGCAACTTTCTCGGAAGCCACATTTGAACATTGAGGGAGGACGATATCCATCCATTTGTACTAGAGGTTTCGAAACAGTACTAATTGATTCGATCGGAATATTTTGTAACACTAGGTCAATAACATTACCCGCGGAGTTTATGAAACTGTTAAGCTGATTCAGCCCACAAAAATGTATAAAACATAACACCCCAGCTGCCTTATTTGACATGATTAAATCACCACTGTCATGTGCTTACCGACCCGGGGGAGGGAAGAAGTTCTCAGAGGGGGGGGGGGCAAGGCATATGTTTTGCCCCTCTGAAACAGCCGCCACTGGGCAGGGCAATCACTGGCCGGTGGCGCCCAAGAGATACCAAGGGCACCGCCCTCCGGCCCTGGGGGGGAGGGGTCTGGTTTGCCCCCCCCTCCCCACTGAAAAACAAGTTGGTACAGCCACTCACCACTGTTTACAACGCTCAATGATCAATCTAATCCAGGAAAGTTAAAATCTCTGGATATTTGAATTTTGTCACCTATCGAATTTTACTTGTTTTTTCAGCGTTTTAAAGTGTGTAATAAAGATAGAATGATTACATAGCGGTGAAAAATAGTAGTTTCCCATCAGGTAATTAAAGCACATCGCACTCTTAATTTCTAGCCATAAGCATTCTCAATACGAGTCTGGGTCGAACCTTTGATGTGCCTCAAGCGAAGAGTGAAGCGCAATTAATACGCCACCACCTAGTTTTTGCCTTGTGCTAATAAAGTCTCTGTCGCGGCGGTATACATTGAAGTTAGGTGTAATGTAATGCGAATTCGAAATGCAGTCGCAGAACCATGTTTCCGATCAAAGAAATAACGTCGAAGTCGGGACCCTATTGAAAAATCCACCAGACCGGGTGTGTCTCTGACGTTTACACCAGAGTTGAAATTCAGACACGGGTCTGGCGTCTTCTGGTGTCTTGGTGTTCTGGTGTCTTGGTGTGTTCTAATGTCTTGGCGTGTTCTGGTGTTTTGGCATGTTGTGGTGTCTGTGGTGTGTTCTGGAGCCTTGGCATGTTCTGGTGTCTTGGCATGACCCTGCCAAGTGTGTTCTGATGTGACCCAGTCGATCTAGTGTCTTCTGGGGTGACCTGGTCATGCATGCACGGTATAATTTAGATGTAGAAACGACTGCTGATGATAACAGCTAGCAAATTTTACAAAAGGAACACCAATTTTTCAAAAGTTTAGGTGTTCATTCTGCTATAAAACACAACTACAAAGACAAGCTGAATGAAACTTACTGTTTTATTTTTTCCAACACGAGCCACTTCGCGCACATTCCCTTGCACGCAGGGCTGTCCATGCTTCATTTCTTCCATGCCGTTTTTGCCAGCACACCCGGATGGCTAAGATGATGGCTTGGGCAAGTTGGTATTGTATGATGAAACCTACAGTGCATAAAAGAAAACAAATACACGAGCAGCTATTCATAAATAAAAACAACCTTAAAATAATGAAATACCAACTACAACCGTAAACAAGGAAGTTCTGTCGTGTCCAGCCTGATAATCAAAGTCAATTTATCACTCGGCCACCTTCCCGCGTTCAATCTGCTTTCCCCTACCTATGGGCAACATAATACAGTCAAACCCAATTATATCGAACTCGCAAAAAAACTGTCTACCAGTTCGATATAGCGGGTACCTCTATATAAAAGTTTTAATGAATTTGACAACGAACAAGCACGCTACATTTAGAAAAGTAGTTTACTCTCGAAGGGGCGTCTGTACGTCATGAGGGACGCCCACCGCAGCTTTTCAGTGGCCGCTTCTTCGTTTTTCAAGGTCTCGCCGGCTCACAAGGTCAAGCATCGTGTAAGGTGAAAATCAAATGCAAGTTCGTTGACTCTACAGAAGGAGTTGTATGCAAAATACTACTGAAGTGTGGAAATTTCATACATCGTACAAACGGGGAGGTGTATAAACGAGAGACAAAGAGAGCACAAATACGCGTGCGTGCAGCTGCAAACACTTGATAACCTCGCAGCACACTGTGCAAGATGTAGCTGCGAAGCTCTCCTTGAAACTATAACCATCGCACGTGTACACGTCAGCGTCGTCGGATCTCTTATAGACAATGATGCGTCAGAAATACGCATTCCGTTAACCACGCTTCATTTACCGCCATATGAAATCCAGTAAAAAAACCTCGCAACTCCTACTCCAAAAGCAATATATAACAAAGCTTCTATAGAATTCCCTCAAAGTGTATATAGCCTCAATAGATTATCAGAAAACGTAGTAAGAAGTCTTTTTCTCCTCCAGCCTTTCAAAATTTGCTGCTGCACGAAATTGTTTCTCACAATAAGATTCACAGTAAGTGTTTTACTTTTGATTTCCTCCTTGGTATAGCTGCTCCAGATGGCACTAAGTCAGTGCGGATGTTTATGCACACCATGGTGATTTTCTATTGAGATGTGTAATGGATGTTTCTACCAATTGTATATCGTATGTTTTTGCAGTGCGATATTTTTAGAGCAACTAGGCCACCAAAAATGTTTAGATGCGCAAGCTTTGTACAGAATCCAGAGTGCCAATCACTCAAGTTCATGGCGGAATATCGGCGTTAAACATAATAAACATTGCTCCGTTTCAAAGTTTAAATCTTCGCGCATAACGTAA
>JAZHYW010003703.1:0-77706 GCA_037355805.1 Ixodes ricinus | reverse complement strand
ATTTAATACTGAGGTAGTCGCACTTTTGAATCCATGACGATCGGCAGTAGGGTCTGCTCTGCGCAATCATTAAAATGGCTAGCGCCCACAACAATGCCGGGGAACAGAAGGTCAATACCCTAAGCGCAGCCTCATTTAGTGGCTCTAGCATCCCTTATACTCATCAAAGCCTGGCAGTTTGACGATAGAGCAAGAGCCACTAAATAGAGCTGCCCTTAGAGTTTCGGCACTCCGTTCCCCGACATTGTTGTGGGCGCATGCCATTGTGGTGCTTGTGCAGAGCAGACGCAACTGCCGATCGTCATGATTCAAAAGAGCGACTTCCTCAACAATAAATTCGGTGTTAGGAAGCTCATGTAATTTTGCTTATCTGTTGCAAACTGTTTAAACGTTTATGGAGGGCGGAAAAACGTTTCCTGTGATTTCAAATAAACCTTTAGACGATTGGCAACCTGCGCCGACAGCCGTCAAAGCTCGTTGGCTCCGTTGGCTTTGGTGGCAGACGTTCGAAATAACAAAGAATGAGGTGCAGCCATTTATGTGTGGTTATTGCAATTTGCTGTTTTCAACGCAGGAATTGATTGCACCACATCCAGACCGTGTACCTTCCCTCAGGAAGGTATACTGTTGTTATTATCAGAGTGCGAGCGTAAACAGGAGCTTCTCCGCATCCTCGTCCTCGGCGTTGGAGGGAACTCCGTATTCTTACGTTAAAGGATGAAAATGTTCGAACGCAGTAGATAATGTGGAAGTTTTTGGGTTTTTCTTTCTCCCCAGAGTGTGTGTAATGAGAGGATAACGCTTGTAAAGCAGTGAAGGCATCGAAGATTTTATGTATACGATCAGTCAACAACCCCACCACATCTCCCTCCCTAATAAATTGTCTATAGCGGTTTCGAAGTGCTCTCTGTGATTTTATAATCATATTCGCGTCAAAGCGAACGTAAGTTACATATCACTGTTGAGAAAGCCCCATGCGCTCTACCGCTACACCATGTGGAAGCAATATCCGCAAAACGTAATCGGTGCTAATTACGATGAGTTGAGGCTGTTTATGGCACCTGGACTAGACTTACAGCGATCGCGCAGATTAATCAAAACAAAAATGTTGATGTCTAACTGAAAGGAATAAGTAATTTTTATCTCAATATACAGCCCAAAAGGAAGGTGAGCAAAAGGAGCTGGTGGAGCCATCTCAGAAAACACCGCGTCGTCACTGTCAAAGAAAACCTTCGAAGCGGTTAACATTATCGTCTCTATCGTGGTTTCTCCATGATCAAAAGAGATCGTCTGCTATTTTCCGCCATCGCTGCTATGTTTTCTTTTTGCCGTAGCCCAAGACGAAGCCAATCCGCGTAGTATCCAGGTGATTATCCCGGCCGTTCCAAAATCGAGTCGCGGATCGTTTACTCGCGATGTCACGTGGTATTACCCGCTGACGTAGGAGACAGGTTACTCGGGTAAGATTTGGGACATAGCCAAAGAGTCATTTCTCGGGGAACCTAAAGCCTCTATCCTGGGAAAAGTGGCGCCATTTATAGTTGTGGAAATGCTCGAGACACGTGCCGCGCGACACTTCTGGGACAAAACATGGCGTCTGAAATCTAGCTCTGTGCTGCGCTGTGCCGCCACGATCCTTCCAAGGGCTGCACGTTGCACGTGCCTCTTACATCGACGCACCTTGCGGTACTTTTAAAATATGAAGGGACTTTAGAGGAACCTGGACGTCAGCATACAGCTTTTACAACGGCGAGGACCCGAAACTCAATTGTTCGCTCGGGAGAAGTGTGTTTCGGCGTCTCGCCGCAGCGGGCGCCAGTCACGTGGCTTTCCTCTCATTCGTTGTCTGCCGCTCCACCTTTTCCATTACGGCGGCCGCTTCTCGTGGCGATCTGCAAGGCTATGTCAAAATATATGAGACTATGACGGCACGCACGCTCCGCAAGCCGACATTATCGCAACTACGAGAACATCCTCGGATGTCAAGATGGCAAGGAAGTTTTAAATATTGTAAATACATTATGAAGGGTGTGGGAGCCGAGGGTGAAAGACGAGGCAGAGGGCACGTGACAGGCGGTCGGCGGAGAAGTCACGAGCTGGCGCGAGACAGTGCGTGCGGAGCGAGGCTGGAGCTGGACAGGAACGTCGGGGCCGGGCTGCCTGGCCTGGCCCATGCCACGTGCCCATGGCGAACCCCGGAGCGGTCCACCAGCGAGGTCTGGAGCAAGACCGGTGGAAACGGCGAGCCCTGGCCATATGACCTGGGCTATGACGATCCCGGGGTGGTTCCGCAGCGAGACTCGGGCATTGATAGCCCGGGACAGCCAGCCTACGCAGCGCTGGCGTGGGAAAGGCGATCCGCAGGCCTGGACACGGACTCCGACTGTGAGCTCTGATCGACGGGCGACAACAAGGGTCGGCGTGCCTGGACTGCCGGTTCTCGACGACGGGCAACCGAGAGGTACAGTAAACCCATTCGCTGTCTTCTCGTTGTTATGTCACTCCCTGGGTGACGGGCGGAGCGCATACCGATCGGGCGGCGATTATTAGTAGAGGGATCTCCATAAAGAACCCCACATTAAAATGGCGCCCAACGTGGGGCCCGTTCGGTATGCCTCTGCTTCTAGTCGTCCCCAGGGTGTCCCACGGATTCGTTGAGCGGGTTGTTCAGTAACGCTAACGATGCCCGTTGAGACAAAGTATGTTGGAATTTTGGCGACTTGTCTCACAGCAGAGCTCAGCAGGTGTCTCCTCGAATCGAGTACTTAAAGGGCTCGAAGGACGAGGTTGCGGACGCGCTTTCTCGGGTACCCCATTATAATGGTTGGCAGGAGACGAGGAGCGCGGTTAAGATGTAAGAAAGTCGTCTTCGGAGGCAGAGGAGAGCCACGGCATGTTCGCTGGAAGGCAGGATAGCGACTGGCAGGAGGGAAAACAGCCAGGACTCATTGCATATTTAGGATTTAGGCTTGGGGTGATGCGGTAGGCAAGTAAGCGCTTGTCGAGGCCCGGGGTGCAGATGGGTTTTTGTCAGTGGGTGTCGGAAAGACTGCGGGAATAGCAGTTGACACCGGGAACACTGGCGGACGAGATTGTCAGCGGGTGTCGGGTAAACTGGCGGAAATTGCGGTTGACACCGGGAACGCTGGCAGGTGAGTTAATGAGCACTATGATTTGTAACCGCTGGGCCAAGACGGCTAGTTGCTTCGCGTCACTCCAACAACCGACGAAGGGCAGAGGGACGACTCTCCCTTGAGGGGGTCGTTCCAAGAAAGCTACGAAATGTTTTAAATGATTCTTTCTCGACTTCACTCTGGCCGGTCGTGGCAGTGACAGCAAGACTTTTAATAAGTTATGTCGCGTCACGACCTGGCCGGGGATGAGGCGGTAGACATTTAGGTGGCTTGCAGCTGTCCAGCTTGCCTTGAGGCGTGAACGGTTTAAGCGGGCTTGCTCGCTGAGCTGCCGCCCCCTCCGAGGACCGATCAGTCCCTAGAGCTCGTATACACGTGGACGGAACGGGACGCTGACGCCTACATCGAGTAGCACATGGTATATGTAGCCGTTGCGGAACGCGGGTATAGTATATGGCCATCCCGCCACAGGCTTTGGATCCCTTCGCTTGCGCAAAAGATGGACTAGGTTTACACCATCGTTACCTGTTCTGAAGGAAACTTACGCTTTGAGCAACGCAGCTAGTGGTTTTGCCGCATCGCTTGCTCCGAGGTGAGAAGGGCACCCGAGGTACAAAGACGCGAGCGTCGTGTCTTACTTCTATTCTTACTCGGCGAGATACAAACGAGGAGGCTTGCCCGGTTCACATCGCTGACTTGAAAGGATACTACCGTTGTCGCGATGGGGAAGACGTATAACATGAGGTTGCGGTAGGACACAAGAAATCCCCTGTTCTTGGCGACCCAGGAGCGAGCTCTGGAATGCGGACTTGCTGAGTTAGCCGCATGGTACACGAACCCGTCGGCAAGCAATTTGGCGGTGGAGGCTATGGCCACTGCCACAATCTGCGGCAGAGAATTTGTTCGTTGTGTGTTGTTTTAACACTTTGTTCTGCGCAGAATAGCTTCTTGGAAAGACGGCCATAGACGGCGTAACCCAGGAAGCCCACCGGGAGGGAAGACGGGCCCATTCGTTTTCCCAAGTGCTCAGGGTGGCTGACAGTTGTTCGGCCTGACGAACGGTTCAGGCGGGCAGTTCTAAGCCCGCTGCGACCTCTAAGCGGAACGGGGCAGGTCCGTCCGCGTCGGCCGGACCAGCTTAGAGCAGGCCCCCTGCTGCATCGCGGTGAGTGGGACAGCGAGCGACGGACAGGTCGGCATTGTCTGCCGGCTTCGCTAGCCACCACCACCTACGCCGCTTTCGGACGCTGCAACGTGGCCACTCCGGCAACAGCAACAGCGGCCGCCCATGAAGCCCAGCGGCTCCCTGAGGCCCATGAAGTCCCCCGAAGTCCGGGCCTTGAGGGGGGGAGAGTGTGGGAGCCGAGGGTGAAAGACGAGGCAGAGGGCACGTGACAGGCGGTCGGCGGAGAAGTCACGAGCTGGCGCGAGACAGTGCGTGCGGAGCGAGGCTGAAGCTGGACAGGAACGTCGGAGCCGGGCTGCCTGGCCTGGCCCATGGCGAACCCCGGAGCGGTCCACCAGCGAGGTCTGGAGCAAGACCGGTGGAAACGGCGAGCCCTGGCCATATGACCTGGGCTATGACGATCCCGGGGTGGTTCCGCAGCGAGACTCGGGCATTGATAGCCCGGGACAGCCAGCCTACGCAGCGCTGGCGTGGGAAAGGCGATCCGCAGGCCTGGACACGGACTCCGACTGTGAGCTCTGATCGACGGGCGACAACAAGGGTCGGCGTGCCTGGACTGCCGGTTCTCGACGACGGGCAACCGAGAGGTACAGTAAACCCATTCGCTGTCTTCTCGTTGTTATGTCACTCCCTGGGTGACGGGCGGAGCGCATACCGATCGGGCGGCGACTATTAGTAGAGGGATCTCCATAAAGAACCCTACAAGGGTTAGCCCCTTCACTTTACAAGGGACTGTCGGGTAAAATGTTCTCTTTCAGAAAACAATTAAATTAAATTGTCGTTGCTCTTAGGAATATCATCCGCGCACAATATCTGAATCCTTAATCCTCCGCCGCACGAGCAATTCAATTTTAAACTGAGCCCAACTGCTCGGGTTGCACCCGCAAAGCACACAGCGTTTTTGTTGGCAACAGCGGAAGCTCTAACGTAACATCAGGTAAAGAGAGCAACCTCAGCTCTTGACTGCTGTCTCAGTAAAATAACTTCGTTCTAAGAAAGACGAGATTTGCGGTATTGAGGGAAGTTGAATTCTTCGACGATGACCCTTGTACGCATCATCGACCATGTTGATCAAAACCGGAATAAGTCAACGCCAGCGACTCTGACGTTACCGTGCCTGATGTGACGTCATGACACGATTCAGCCATGCATACCTGCGAAATTTGGCATGAAGTTTCATATTGATATACATTATTGACTTAAGTAATATTGGGCGTCTTCTAATGAAATAAATATCGCGTATGACTCTATTTAGGCCTCTCTCTGCGCGATCAGCGCAAAAACCTGGTAACTCCCGGGTATCACCGGACAATCCCTAGGGTACAGTCGTATCCTTCCACCTAATACCACATACAGAAGAATATGCGTGCGCTTGCCGTTATCGTTAATGTTAGTTAGTGTGCCCCTGAGCCGCCTCAAGCGGCCAACGCCCTGAAGCTTAAGACGCCCGCATCTTCCGCTGAAGCGGTAGACGCAGGCGTCTTGGCGTCACCAGGTGCTAACGCCGCGCTTGCTGCAAGACGCTGAAAGGCGCGCTGCCAGCGACCCTGACGTGTCTCGCCGTTCGTCGCAGAGAGAACAGTGAATTTATTAAAATAAATCCGGGATTTTGACTTAAATCAGACATGATCTAGATCACTTTTTTTTCATGAAGTTTTGTCGCTAAAGGTTTTATTTACAAATGGCAGATTGGATTTTCAGCGCACCTAGCTGTCGTTTAAAAGGGAGATTTACTGTAAAAAATAATTGTTTCGTAAAGCACCATATAACTGAGGAATCCTTACTCTTGATGTAAACTGCGCAATATGTTTTGCTGGAAAAGGCAGATTGATTTTTTTTTCTGTGAGCGAGCAAACTTTATTTTTCCGTAACGCCTGAATAAATCAAGACATGTGCAGTTCTTGAGTTTATACTGTAGACACCTGTGCGAACACAGCTGTTGTTATGTCTCAGACTTCGGGCATACGTAGCAGAAACGAACAGAAATAAGGAAAGAAAGGGGATGACATCCTAACCCCCCCAAGCACTTGAAAGTTACGTTATATGGCACAGTGCGGTTTTCATTCAAGAACTTGCAATAAAGTACTAGTTTTCCTGCCTTCTCAGTACCCAAGCTTGTTTCTAAGTTTGGAATGCACTAATCCGAACGACGAGAATATTCTCTCAATATCAGCCGTCGATGCAACGTTTGTAAGAAGTTGAGTAACAATGGGGAGAACCATTGTTGCGGACTTTCCAAGGGCACTGTTGTGAGACCTGAACCAGTCGATCGGCCTCACGCTGTTAAGCACCTCTTCACTGAACGGGGTTGCGGTAAATGGCGATGACTTGGCTTGTAGCTTAATGAGCGCGGGCAAGAAGCCCGTCCCGCAGTTGTCCTCCTCTGCGAACGTCAGGGCCTGTTTCTTCTCCTTTTCAGTGAGCTGAACGAGCTGTGCACGAACCGGATCCACCATGCAACTTAAAAAGTGTGCGGGAGTAAATGCCTGCTCGTATCGTTGTCGGAAGCATTCATGCATTGCTTTATCGACTTACATAGATCTCAATTGTTTCTCCGAGCTCCTTCCAAGCTTTCACAGCCTCTGAAATGCTGCAGGAAATACGCTGCGCGATGTCTAAGGCCGCTTCGATGGGCTTAATTTTACTCAGCGTCTCTTATACATTCGACCTTATTCGGAGGCTCGCTGCTTTTCGCCGAAAGTCTTAAACAGCCCAGCAAATTGTTCCACCGGAAGTCGGATATGGTAAAGTCAAGCGCTTTTCTCCCGCCTCCTTGTACTTACTTCCGGCAAAGTGGTTGTTTCTGAAGTATTTCACCAGTTGTACAATCTGTTCTTTCACAGTTTTCAGTTCGAAGTCTTTTGACAGCAAGTTAAAATGTGCGCGGAGCAGCCGTACGTGACGACTCTCGTAGAAAACGCTCCCCGTAAATGTTCCCTCATTTTGGCCACGTTGTACGTCAGAAAGCTTCGTACATCGCATTTTCCCTCTTTTTGACATTGCGTTATTGCATTTGTTGCGAGCTCACCGAGGGTACTCCGAGATATATGCGAGTGCACGGAGGTGTCAACAGTGTCGACAAGAAACATCTGTCCAGTTTCATCCGTTCCAGTGAAATAGATTATTGGTTCGTTATGCACGTTAAACTGCCCGTCCGTGCTTATGGTCACAGCCTCGTTGCGCAGCTGGAGACTGGCTTTCGGTTTTTCGACGGCGTATACTTCCACTAGCAAGGCGTTTCCTACCAAGTGCCGGGAGGGAGGATTGTACCCGGGACGCAGCTTGTTCGCGAGTGCAGCAGACTCCGGGTGCTCAACCTCTGGAAAGGAAATGTTTGTAGCGCAAACAAATCTGACTACTTGCTCGTTTAAACTATACGTTTTTAAGCTGACAGACCTTCTGAACAATGAACGAATCCGAGACTTTCTGCGATGCTTGTTTTTGATTGCAGGCCGGCGTGCGTCCAGCTTGCTCCCTGCTCTCTTTTGTGACGTCTGGACGCAAATATGTCCTTTACGGATAACAAATAATAAAAGTAAAATAAATATAAAGATGCAGTATTTTTTAGTTCTAGAAGTCAATTTTAGAATATTGACATACTTAAGGACTCACCTGCCGTTGTCGTGTCGACTTGAAGTGCAACCGATGAGGTATCCGACTATAGGAACCATTCTCTGCGTTCTGTACATTGGATTGCTCCTGGTTCCGAGCAGCAGGACATTCATCCGAGTGTTTCTGCAACCGGTCTAGTAGGGCCTGTGTTTCCTTTCCACAACTTCTACAAGTCGCTCTTTCACCTTGCTCGTTTTGCACAGAAAGCGTTTTCACACGGCAGCCCGCTTACGTCCTGACATTCTGCGTTATAAACTCACAGAGGTCAGTTCTCGACGCGTCGATCACGAAATCGTAGCGAAGCAGCACTGAGCTATACTTCGTATCAGCTGAAGTCTAGACGCGGCCGTCACTACGAGCTAATAATGACTAATCATGCCGCGTCAAATCGCAAGTCACTATAGTTCTTTTCTGTTTATGATTGGTTCAGTGATGATGGAACGCGTAACATGATGAACATCATAACGGTGAGCTCTCGAAGCTGTCTTCCTTGGTCCCATCAGCTCGTATTCGCGACTCCAGCGACCTATAGGGGACGCCACTATCGGGCAAATATGGCGATCGAATCCAGGTCGTGCCGTGCCATGTGCCAGCTCAACGCACAAGCTGGGGCATCAGCGAGCGGGAATCGCACTCCAAATGGTTCGCCCCGCTTTTTATTCTCCACGTTTCGAACCTGCGGCGATGTGTTGGGGTAAGCGAGCTTCCAGAGGCTTGACTTTCTTCGAGGAAACGAGGAAAGGACTGCCCACTGTCCTTCCACTGTGCTGATGAACGTTGAGAAACGCAGAATGTCTGGCTCACGCGGTTCCATAGGTCGCGTGCAGAGTCACAAGGCGGTACTACGGTTACGACACAGACACCGGTAGAACTGCTCTGTCGCGCAATCCACCGACAACATGCAAACACGGAAGCCAGAAGAGACGAGCAGAAATCGCGAAAGGACCTGGTCCGGCCAGTTCAGTGTTTTCCCGCTAGGTGTCGTTCGTTTTGCTGGAGTCGCGAATACCGTCGGCTGCGTCTCTGGACTTGAGGTGAAACGAAGTATAGTGAAAGACGACGCCCCTGAGGATGCCCTTTTTTTATTTATTCTGCATTTTTTTAAGAGTCTTCAGCCGAGTTAGTTTCGTGCATGCACACATTACCACTGTGACCTCAATTTGTGCGGCCGGCTTCCAGAGAAAAAAAAGAAAGTTTTTATGGTTCGACAAAAGAGAGTTACTAACGTTACAAGGGCAAACAGAAAACAAGATAAAGGACGAAGGCGTCCTGGCTTCCTTCTTCGTGTGGACTCTTTGTACTTGTAATTCTCTGTCGGCGGCGCATAGAAGAAGGGATTTCGAACTAGAGCGCGGCAGTAGCCCCACGGCAATGCTTTCTCGCTCGTTGCTTTTGTCTAACAATGGGCTGGGCTGGGGTATTGTATGAAGGAGGCGCGGCAATGCGTATGCCGTGCCGTGGCGCTGTCGCGGATGTTATTTCGTGTACTCACAGTGTACGCGTGCGGGCACGCGTAATTTTATTGTTTGTGTTTTTTTTTCTTTTTCGTTCTCTTTAGTTTGCTACTGGGCAGCACGCTTCTCACGAAATCGAAAGAAAACGGAGGTCGCCGTTTCTGTTTGCTCCTGGCTCGAAGAAGCACCGCTTTTTGCTCGAAACTCAGGTATCAAGCTTCCTTACTTAATGAAAGTTTAATTTTGATTAAAAGAAAGAAAGAAATTATTGCAATCTCTATGGTGAAACCACGGGGACTTAATATAAGATTTGAATCACCTTGATATTTTTTCTTTCCACCCTGCCGTCAAGACTCCATGGTGCGTAAACGCGACGTCGATGTCCAACGACTTCGCCGTCAGGTGTCGTAGCTATTGCTGTGACTACTCTGGATTTACACAGGACTGCTAACTGTTAATTGCAGTCCACTCGACATGTGGGACAATACACATTGCAACCGAAGGGAAATAAAAAAGCACTCTATGCACACATGACAGGTGGTTTGTTTGTCTTACGCATGTTCGACCCGTTATATTTAGTTCTTTTCTTCTTTCGTTTTCCAATAGCTTCGGGTTTTGAGTCGGGCGCACTATGGGTTGTCTGATTCTCGTCGTTGGGTGACAAAAATACGTGCCGTGACCAGACATTAGCATATAGCTTCCGATTTTACGTCCGCGTCATTTTTAAATTTCCATATTCAAAACATTTTTGTGGTGGAAAAATCTTTTTCTTCCTCCATACAGAAAATTATATGGTAATTACAGTATGTATAAGGCAATTTATAATCGAAATCTAAAAGTAAAACGTATAACAATAAAGTGAAGGCATCCTTAATGTGTTGAGGCGCTCGGAAAATTAATGATTAGAAGGGGACCAGCTTCTGTAACCATGAAATATTATTGTCGATTTCACAATACATATCATACGAGTAATGCCATCTGCTGACTTGTCCATGATACACATTAGAGTTTTGGCGATGAGATTGACCATAATCAAATTTCTCGCCACGAGCTGTACATGTTGCCATTTGGAACCAGCCCGAGTTAATTAAGATGCAAACGATAGCGGTGACATTAGAGGATGTCGTTCGATAACTTGGACGACGCGGTGATGCAGGTCGCCGTCGTCTCCCGCTCCGTGCGCTCGGTATCGTCGCCGAGCCTTGTCCTCGTTGACCCGGAGCCGGTCATGGCCCTCGGGCAGCAGAAGATGATCTTCCGGAAGTTCTTTCTGAAGTTCTCTGAGAGGAACGCGTACAGGAAAGGATTCACACACGAGTTGGTGTACGCCAGGACCTGAGACGCTATCTGTATCACTATCCTCAGAGGGTTCATCGGCTGGCCGTATAGGTCCACGCTCTTCAGCACCAGTACCACTTGGACAGGACACCAGCAGACGGCGAACACCACCACAACCACCACGACCAGTCGCGTCACCCTCCGCTTGGATCGCACACTCTCCGCGCTGACTCTTCCTCCCGGTGTCACACCGAACCAGAGCCTCTTCAGCATCAAGACGTACAGAATGAAGACCAAGGCGAGGGGAACCAGGAAAGATGTCATGAAGAAGCATAGCTGAAAGGCCACTATGCTGTAGCCCATGTGCGCCAAAAACGTGCAATAGGCGAAGGTGTCGTCGATGATGACCATCCCATGGGAGGAGAGGACAGGGATGCAAGCCAACAGGATCACGACCCACATCATAAAGATGGCAAGGTAGGCGTTGCGTTCCGTCCTGATGAACATCGACCTTATCGGATGAACGACGGCGAGGAACCGGTCGAAGGACATAAGCACTAAGGTGTAGATACTGGCGTAAGCACACACGATGACTAGATACTGCACGATTCGACACCACACGTCACCAAATGGCCAGTAGTTGAGGGTGTAGTCCCACCCGGTGAAGGGGACGCAGAAGACGATAAAGAGCAGGTCAGCCATTGCCAGGTTGATGATGAGGATGTTTGTCGTAGATCGCATCTGCGGGTTGCAGAGGACCACCAGGACCACCAGGGCGTTGCCGAAGAATCCCACAACGGCGATGGCCCCGAACAGGATAGGTACGACAATGGCGAGGACTTCTTCAAGGGCTGTGTTGCTCGCATAGTACTCTGCGTAGTCGTCTTCGTGATTCAGAAACGGTGCTCCAGATGTGTTTTTCTTGCAGGGAGTGCTGCCATTGCAGAAACGCGAGAGAATGGTGTGCGTGGCCTCTGTCAGTATTGTCATGGAGGTTGTCAGGATCTCTTCTTGGGTAGTGTCTTGAGCGTGGAACTGCGCTGTTGTGACAGGCGCTCTATTGCCTTGCTCGGCTGACAGCGTGGGGTCTTCTGCCATCTTAGGTTCTGTGGTCATTCACTTGAAGTCGCTTCTGATGACTTGATCAGCAGGTCAAAGGCAGCCCTAAAAAGAAAAAAGAACGTCGAGAGCATGATGTTTTCAGTGTCAACTCTTACTTTGTACTGCGATTATTTGTATAAAGTTCAAATTGATTGTTTAATACCTGATTATGCAGCCACGGCTTTGAGGTGTTGGGCATTTGTAAAGATCCTTGTACAATGTTAATTTTTCCTCGATATTTTTGTAAGTTTAGCATGACCTTCACAAATATAAGTCGAGTAAGGCTGCATTGAAGTCGTGGTTTGAGCATCTTTTGTAACCTCTGAGGATAATTTCAGAATTTGCGAAATTGGCAGATCAGGGCAGCCCCTGCTTGAGTGTTGACGAGTATTGGAATTTTCAGTACATTTGAACAGGACTGCAAACGCTCGCAGTTTCATTTTGTTGGAAACAAAGTTTGTATTTTCCGAACTTCAAATATGTCACAATTTGTCTAGTTTGCACCCTAATTGGGAACGATTTTACAGACCAAGTTTACTAGACAAACACTTCTAAATAACATTAATGAATGGGACTGGAAATACTCACTGAGACGAGGTCTGCCATTATATATACCGTACCGAGTACGTTCACAATAATCTCGCGCCGATATGACTGTGAACTCATTGGTTCAGAAGAAGCATAAAAATCTAGCAGTCATCAAGAAGACTTTAGCATTCTTGTGAAAATAGAATAACGTACATATTTTTTTTCTGTCCACAGGAACAAACATGTCAATATTTCTGTAGCACTCAGCGGAGTACTATGCGAGCAACACAGCCATCGAAGAAGTCCTCGCCATTGTCGTCTCGTACCACAAAATATAGAGCTAAAAAGATGAAATAAACCACTTTTTACGTGACTACGAATGTTGCGTTCGTGTTATTTTCGAAATTAAATGAATGAAACATCATAGCTCTTAAATTTTAATCTAAGGCATTGCTACAATCAAACCATAGGCATAAAAAAGTACACGAGTGAGGCCTGCTACCATTGCCCAGGAATTCTATTGATCTGTTTTTATTAATCTAATCATCGACCCAAGCACGCAGTTGTATTCTCGAATTATGTCTTTAAATAAAATATTACCTATCCAGTTATTTGTAGATTATACATTGGCACTATAGAAAAACCTTGTCTTCAATATAACAAGACCAACTAAACGGTATTTAATCATCATATCTTTTGTGTCTGACAATGGATTAAACCTGTATGCCTAATTTATAGAACCGGGGTGCCAACTGATTTATTGTTTCTGTAACTTTACGGATAAAGTTGATTTTTGTTCTAATGCTTATGAAGATAGATTACGACGACAATCTGGTTACGTACCATAGATTCCGTATTTTTATAGAACAAAATTAAACAATCCTCGGGAGGTTCTTCGGCGCTAGAATTTCCGCTACCTGCTCTGCGTGATTTACGACTAAACTGCTGCTGAGACGAATAATTTATCTACAGCGGCGCGGTCAGGCCCGCAGTTTCGCACTGTGTCAGTAAAAGCGTTCCTTTTCCTATTGTAGTTTATTTTTAATTCCCAGGGAAACTAGTATATTTAGACAACCCCGTCGAGATCTCTCGCACGTGTAGCGCACAAAAGGAAACAACAACAACAACAACAAAAAAAGTCTCCTACACGAAATTTCACTTTAGGGAATGCAGACGAAACAACTGCCTCCCCCTTTTAACATGTTTCTGTGAAAATAAACATAAAAATAAAAATGTACGAGGAAAATATTGCGTGGCTTGGGTAGCATCACAAGGTCCGAAAGTTAGACCAGACTAGTTTTAAAACTAGGGAATGAACAAGCACATGATATCTGAATTACGGCTGGGTACGAGACTGAGACTGGGAGAAGTGCATGATGAACGTAAAGCAGACGGCATACAAGTTGGGCGTCGCACCTCGCCTGCTTTGAAAGTGCTCCCGCTAGCCACGATGAATATTCAGATTGCCGCACCCGCGTCTCGTCGGCGGTGAAGCGCGAAAGTGACTTCATATGGAACTCCAACTTTTTTTGGTAGTTAGCGGATGAAACACTAGTCTTAATCCTAGCCTACCATAGTCGTAGTAGACAAAGTTTGCAACCCTATAAAAACAACAAAAAAAAACAACGATTATATTAAAAGTATGGTTCTGGTGCTGTAGGCTATTACAATACAAGTCCATCATCACTTCCACACTCTGGTGTAGATTTTCGAGTATACTGTTACCTTACGATTGTTAAACGTCGATTAGGACTCATAAAGAACAATCTTCTACTGTAAAAATTCGAACCATCGGTTTCATACTCAATTCAAACTATCATTGTTTGCCAAATCAATCAATCGACCTATCAGTTAATAAAGAGATTTATTATCTTCTATTTTCATAAGAAGTGGTACACTTATCGCTTGGGTCAGACAAGAACCCACTGGCTTCCCAATGCCTAGTACATTTTTAATTCAAAAAGGCAAAGTTATTATTGCAAAACTCGCAATTGAATCCGGCTACAGGTAAACCCCAAACATTGAAACACGCTGAAGTCACGAAAATACACAAATGAAAGGTTACAAACCTGTTACAATGCATTGACTGGCAACAGGGAGAGTCACAGTTGTTGAAGGTTGTTTTGGTCTGTTTTATGAAACACAAACAAACCGTTTTAAAGCTCGTCACATCATTTCCACAATCCTCTTGAGTTCGACCATCGCAACCCTCTAATCCTTACTGTCCACTTATAAAGGATCAACGAACTAATCCATCCACTTAGTGGCGTGCTAAACGCAGTTTCGTAGGTGGAGGACACGGTCGAACAAAGGGGGGCACTATAATCCTTTTTAACAAAATGAAGAGAATCATCGGAGTCTTATCCCTCGCTTGAACGTTTAATCCGGGCGACCTGTATCTGTAAAGTTGCAGGCCCCTCTCATTTCCCGGAAGGCCACGACTCAGCGAACAGGAGTAAAACTTCGCTTTTTTTTGGTTTCGAAGCTAGGCCATTCTCGAAAGTTTGAAGAGTATAGCGGTCCCGAAGTATGCGGGTTGTTGATGATTACTTCCTGGAAGCCGCCATTTTTGTGTGGACTGTGAATCGCGTTACGAGCATGCGCAGTGGTTCACTTCTGTGAAATATTGTAAGCTGCGTGCGCACGCGTCCACAGCTCAGTGATTATACACTTTTCGCCGAGGTGGCGCGCTGGTCAGCAAAATGGCGGACGAAAGAAGGTCGTTTTCATCGTTCAACATGTGGACCACAACAAATGTCTTGCACTGCAGCGTGAAATCTGTGTTACATATAAAAGCAAAGCGATTTTTCGACGGTAGAAACCTTCTTCTACTCAGTGCGTAGGAGATCGACACGGCGGAAGTATAAGCATAATTGCTGGAAACGATGTTTGTTTCTATGCTGCCCATACGACCGTCAACTCGGATAATTGTTCGTGCAATAGGCTGGACGCCAGCGAGATGGCCATGCCGGAGACCTTGCTGGCTCGTCGACGCTAACAGCGGTCGATTTCCGGCCGCCTGCCACAGCAGGCGGACGAATATCCGCTCCGAGCTAACGCTTCATGTCGCGGTCCTCGATAAGCACTCCGTGGTATGTCCACGATGACTCTGGGCGGTTCGCTGGAGAGCCGCGTAAGCGTCACAGTGCTGCGCAGCTTGGAATGAACTATACGGTCACTGTTGTCCCGATGCGTAGCGCAGATAGCGTGTCACACCGCTGAACTCCGCGCAGGCAAAAATAAATGCGTTGCAGCTACGGCTTAGAATCCAGGGCGGAAATCGGGTTTGACCCGATTAATACGAAACACGTTCGCGCGTAGGCATAATGGCGTCGGGTGTTACCCAGCAGGTATATATGATAATCAACCTGCTTACACAGAGGTAGAGAACTGCGCCTTGAAATTTCATGCGGTAGAACCGAACTTCTCAGTGTCCATTTGGTGAAAGTTTGAGCTTTCTTTGTGCAGGCGCCAAATTTTCCGGCTCGTTTTACAGCGGAAGTTCCGCTTGGGGCGCCCTTACACATCATGTCAACTAACGCTTGTAGGACACTTTTGACGGCCCGCAAAAATTGGTTTCTCGACTTATCGCGCTGCGATTTACTACAAAGGTGCAAGCAGGTGGTGAAAGTTTACAGTGAAGAAAAAAATCAAGGAATAAATTTACATCGTTCGAAAAAAGAAAAACAAAGAACTTTTCTGGGCAATCTACGCCGTTACTTCGCAGACGATGCACGCGCACTGAGAAGTGTTCCCCACAGGTGGCGTATGCCGCTTCGAGGGAGCGCCGGCCGATTCGGGTTCATTTGCGGGATCGTCTGCTATCATCAACGAGGTAGAGGGGCTTAGAGCGATAAACTGGTATCGCGTTCACCAGGCAAAAGTGACCCAACTTGGCTGCCGCCAGATTGTGCAATTTTGACCACTAGACACGTGACCGTACCAAATCCCGAGGCTTTTACGCAAAACAGAGCCGAGATTTGTATTGCGATCGCTGGTAGAAAACATGATAACCTATTTTTTTAAATACTGTTAGCACCAGAGATCAGTGTCTAGCTCCGATAAAAACCGAAAATACAGCACCGCGGCTGACGGCATCTAGCGGGGGCATGGCGAAGCTGCCCGAGTTTTTGTCGTAACACCACATTTTGGACTTTAAACAAACAAAACGTGACCGATCTCGTGGGCACTGTAATTAAAGATCAATAAGAAATTATTTGGGCGCGGTGCTTCGTTAAAGTCTAGACGTAAAACTATAAGGTCCCGTGTCTAGGGCTCAGAAATGTGCAACATGGCGGCGGCCAATTGGGGGTCACGTTCAGCTGCCAGTTTATCGCCCTAAGGCCCTCTCTCTACCTCGTTGGCTATCGTAATCCTAATCAGCCGGTGCTCCCTCGACGCGGCCGACGCCATCTGTAGGCAACACTTCTCATTACGCGTGCGTGTCTGCGAAGTGGCGGCGTAACATGCCCAGAACAGTTTTTTTCTTCTTTTTTTGAACGAGGTAAGTTAATTCCTCTATTTTTTTCACTGTAAACTTCCACCACCTGCTAGGAGCTCTGTAGTAAATTACAGCGCGATGCGTTGAGAAACCGATCTTTGCGGGCCGTCTAAATTGCCTTAGAAGCGTTAGTTTATAAGCCGTAAAGTCACTGACAGGTTAACAAAACTCAGGACGTGGCGATGTCCCTAGCATCTCATTTTTTTCTCCTCAGTCAATAAGGCTGCGGCATTATAGCCAATCAGAACGCAGAAGAACGAATAAAAAGCAAGGGGCGCGAACGTAATGTTTGTCTCACTCTGCGTCTCTTGGGCTTTGAGTGACTCTACGCTGAAAGCAAGTCGTCTGCTTCTTGGACAGGAATTGTGCTGACGTCACAACGACGCTGAGCTCTGATTGGCTCTGATTGAAAGGATAGTGGGAAGACCTCAATGCTAAATACCTTGAGGTCTACCCACCATTTTGTTTTTCAATCAGCCAGTAAGAGCTCGGCGTTTTGACATCATTGCAACCCCTGTGGAAAAGGCAGACGAACTCACGCTCCGCATACTTTCAAGGAGCATCCTCACTAAAAGAGACATAGGCCTCTCCGCAATAAGTCAGACTGCTACTCATGAGTTCATCGCGTAATATCTTCCTTACACCCATATAATAACACTGAATGGGGCAATGAACCGCCGATGATGTGCCATGTGGTGGGAGGGACAACAGTTACCCCGAACGAACGCTCCAAAGACACGACAGAAAGAAAAGAGGAAAGAAAAAAAAGGACTTTCCTAATAGTCTGGACAAGCGACAGGCACAAGAGGTCCGCCGAGGACGACGGCGAGCCAATTACGCTCGCTCAAGAGGTCCTCGAAGGGTTACTCGAAGTTGTCGCTGCTTTCTTTCACGACCAGGGACTAATTATCCAAAGAAGGAATCTTTGATATAAGAAGAAGGGGATTTTGTGCCGTCATTTTCTGGTTGCTTCGCGAACTTCAACTGTCATCTTTCTTTTGGAGGAAAGGATCATCTTTGGCAACACTTCATATAAACTCAATATACATTGCGTTTTTTTTATGCTTTATAAAATTGTTTTATGAAAGCCGTAAAAACTACACTGTAACGCTCTGCGGAGATGACTTATACGGCCAGGGGGACATAATATTAGCAACTCCAGCCCGCCACTTGCCCTCTCGTGGTCGAACGAAGAACCAGAGGAGCGGGAACTGAGGGGGAGACGGTGGCAAACATATGTTGGCCTTAATTCTGTTGTGGCCGCATGGTTCAAGTTGGCGTGTTCGTGCATTATGCAGTTTTCACGGAGAAATCGAATGCGCTAAACCAAGAAATGTTGTGTTCCCTGTGCAATTAAAGAAAGAAAAAGAAAAAAAAAAGAAACATGTTGATTTTCTCGGACGCGCGTCATCATCTCCGTCACCTAGGGTAATGCTCCTGCCTTGAAGGCTTCGTATATATAGCAAAATAAATTAATTTTAGCACACTGACCAGCGTCAAGGAGCAGACGCACGGAATATCCTAAGAATCTATCCTCCTCTTCCGCCATCTTGCGAGTACCGCCCCACCACCTATAGGGCATTGGAGTTGCGAATAGGGGACTAATCGTCAGAATAAGTCAAATAATTAACTAAACCGTGATGACTAACATTTCTATTGGGGAAAAGAAACACATATGGTCATCGAAATCCACTTAATGAGTAATTTTTAGAGACTTTGAGCGCCTAGGAAGCGCAGTGTCGTAGTTACCACTCCTGCAACAGGCACAGGGCTGGAGGTAAAATAACACTGATAATTAGAGACGAAAAAAAAAAAAGAAAGAGCCGCGGGGACCTATTATTTCCTTGGAACTCTTGCGCCTGATGCGCAAGTGATAACTTTAGCGCTCTACCGTGCTTTCTAGAATGCCTGAATTAGTGGTTTCCGACGACGCTCAGCAAGTTCCTAATCGGAGCCATATTTTTTATTTTTACTAATTAAAAGTAAATCAACATACGTTAGTTAATTATTCGACTGATCGTGACAATCAGCACCTGATATTATGTCCCCCTGAACGTAGAACTCCCCGTGCACAGATCGGTAGGAATCTGGCTTTCAAGGATTTTTTTTTGGTAATATATCTGTTCGAATTAAAATCAAACAATAGTTTGGTACTTACAACTTAAGAAACGTCGGGCGTGACAAGTAACGAACATCTCATTATCGCCACCGAGCCAGTGTGATAATGGCATTGACCGATAAGGGTGTCGAGGAACAAATCACGAAGGGAGGAGCGTCAACATAGTATAGTTATAAAACTCTTCGTTTTTGGATTTTATATATATTTTTTTCGTGCTTTAGCATTAGTGCTCGGTACATGCGCTTACCTTGGACGTGGTTTGACCACACGTTTATAGAGTTCGCAACGTCGCCACGGGATGGCGCCCCAGCCCCACTGGCAACCGAAGATCGCCGGCGACGTCCCCCTTGGCCAATTTCGGCACCGCGCACTGGGGGACGGCGGGTGTATCACTGAAGCAAGGAGGAAAACGGGCGCCGCGCGGCAGTATCGTAGCAACCGGTGCTGGCGTCCCTACATCACTTCTGCGCGGCGCGGCGTCGTTCGGATCCGATTGATACAGATAAACCCGCGCGGTGCGCCTTTGGCGCGCCTAGCGGCGAGCGGCGCCGTTTCACCGCTCATGTGTTCCATGCTTAAAGGGGTCATGACACGGCAAAAATAAAATATGAGGTAATAATACTGCTAGGACCCATTGTATGTTCCTATAATCCTGCTGAATTTGTTTCGAAAATAGCGTGATAGTTTCGTCGATAAATCATATTTATATGCGGGTCCCTCGAAGGGACGGATCCGGGCGGAGCGGGAGGCTGGTGACGTAGCTAGCAACCCGCGCGGTGTCCCCTTGCATGCACTCACAAACTTGGCTCTCTTGGCGTCCCGAGCTCCAGCTTCCTCGTTTACCTTCCGCGTTTCGAGCATGCGGTCCGTGACGATTACGTCGACGGCATCGCTCGCCTTGTCAAAGTGTTCGCCATTGATCGCAGCAGCGATGAGAGTGATTGCTATCAAGAGATGTTGGAAGCTGTTCATTTTGACTGCGACCTGCTGGCGACCAGCTCCAGCGACGGCGAGTTACGGACGAACTCGCCGTGGTCACCGTCGTCCGGGAATATCTCGCAGGCGCATGCAGGGTGGAAGATCAACGGGCCGGGGGCGAGAGCGAGAATAGCGTTCGGGTTCCCGAGTTGCGTGAGCGGTTTTGATTGTGCCGCGGCGAGGAGAGCTTGGGCGATCATGGGGGCGCCTAGAATGAAAGAGCGTTCATAATCACAAGATTTATGGACACTATGGTGTGACTAACTTGGGCAGTGTTGCCTGGTCGCCAGATGAAAATGATAAAAACTCGTAAATTGATCATTGCAATTACTAGAGCTCTAAAAATCGCGTAACTTCGTGTATATGCTACGGGGAGTGGGCTAATTTTCAACGTCAAAGCAAAACAGTTAGGAAGAAAAAAGTAGCAAAATAAAGTGAAGGTGTGCTTGTTTGAGCTTGGTTCAGTCACTTTCAAAGCCTTCAAACGAGCAGTCGCCATCAGTTTCCAACAGAATGTCCATCATTTCGTAACACATAGGTCAGGTGACCTTTCAAACTTGTTATCGCAGCGAGGAGCTATGAACCCAAGACGACTGTCCTTTTCAGTCGGCATGGCTTGCTTATCTCCTGCCGTAGCTAATCGACCTCGTTTCCATCCATATCACCATTGTCCCGGGCAGTGCGATTACTAGCAGTGGGCTATCTTTTGGTGCATTTTAAGAAATGCAAATCATGCCAAGAAGTGGTGTGAGTTATCTCTCAGGCGTGCGGCATCTATCGAGATATTACGTTAAATATAATTGACAATAAAATGTTTTTATTGCTGTAGGACATGTAATGTTTAATTTCTACAAGCAAGTAATACATCCGCAGAAGATTGGATTGCGACGTGGTCAAACGTCTTCATCAGTGGAACTTCTTGAAACAGATCCAGGAATGGCATCGTGAATGTCGTATTTTTCAGATATTGCGTTTCATGAGTGCAGTATTATTTTGTGTTTAGTTTTGCGCAATTATGTCTCAAAACATACCTACGGTAGTTTACTAACATGACGGTGCTTTTTATTAACATTGCCAAAACAGCTGCTGCCTGATCGCTTTCACCGATTCTTGAGTAAAGCTCGCTTTCAGTCTGCTCTAGCTGTTGACGCGGGGATCAAAGCTTGTCACCAAAAATGTTCCGCTTGCAATTATTTTTTGAACATGTAAGAGTGTATCAAGTGAATTTCTGAACAATATTTCCTTGGCGGAACTAACTTTTTTAAAGAAATTTTACTCAATAGCGTTTGCATTTCTTCTGTTAAGCGCGCTTTCAAGAAGCTGCGTTGCTGAAGCTCCACATTTTTACAACGCCAACAAAGGTGAAAATGGTAAAATTTATGTTCCAAAAAAAAAAAATCGGGATTAATTTGATAAAAAAAGAAACAAGAATAAAAACATGTTAGGGGTGAAAATATTGGGAACTATCAGGTTTTACCCGAAAACGAAGGACACTGATAATAAGCGCTCCGTTTGTGTACTTCTTCCTGTCCGTGTCTTTTTGTGCTGTTTTACACTTTTAAAATGCATCACCAACTCGCCCAACTCACCACCGTACTACAACTGATAATAAGCCACGTCTGCGTTTTTTGAGTTGTCGATGACAGTAGTGTATGTGTAAGTATATATAGGAGGCTACGTCTTTGGATGTTTGGGAGTCGCTTTGTGTCTAAAGTTGCTTTCAGTCCTAATATATGGCCAGTAGCTTCTCAAAGAAGGTGCCCGCCAGAGTAGCCGTCGAATCTCTGGAAGCTTCTGATTATTCTACCGGACGGTACTCTTGTATACCGGTGTCTGCTCTGTTTCATGGGTGCCGCCATGTTTGTTTATGCTGACGCCATGACACAGTAGGGGGAAGCGCTTTTTGCAATACTCCGCTTTCTTAGAAACCTTCGCACATATCGTAGTGCAAGAAAGTCAGAAATCCATGGTCACGAGGCTCCAAGTACAACACCGATGCCAAGGGTGCTGTCAAAAGCAAAAATCTTGTTTTGTGCGCAGCCCCTCTCTTCAGAAGGGCCCGCGTTTGAGAATATTATTTCCAATTTTATCGCTGGGGGCTATATGGGATTTCGGACAGTGGTCTATATAGGCACTATTATTCACCTTCAGATCTCGAGAGGGTTGATGAGCTACTGCGGCGCCTGGAGCGCGTCTCAGACAGGAATGTTTAGCGTCCTATCTCGCCCGCACGTCAAAAGTGGTCGCAAAGTGGCAGCAAATGGCGTCGCAGACGCCGGAGTGTCATGCTGTCGGATGCCGCGATCCTGACGGTTGGTCGTAGAAGTTCCGGCGAAAATCACCAGAGAACTCGAGTGTCGCTGTCGTCGCGGCGTCCCAACTTCTGGCTGCCTAAGCTTCGGTCGGCTGTCACACTGGAGAGAGACCTGGAGCAGAACGGGCGTCTTGGCACATTTACCACCGCTGCTGGGACACCGCCAGGATCGCGACCGGCGATAGCGTGACACTTTTATGACGTCATAAGGCGGAAATCGAGGGACCACATGATTGGACGCGGTAAACACACAAGTCGAAGACGCGTTCCAGGAACCACAGCGTTACGTCCCTGCACGATGATGTCCCTTTGTAGGAATGCCGTGAACTTGCCGAGGTTCAAGAGCCATGAGGTGCGAAATTTCCTTGAACTTTTATCTCGAAGTTTGAGTAAAATTCGGCACTTAAGCGGATCCGCAGAAACGGAAAATAATCTGACTTCACCTTAGCGGAGGAGGTGTGCAACATTTGTGAGTTATACTATTTCACATTGACTAACTGCCCTAAATCAATAAACGTTCATAAGATCTGCCATTTTATTGTGAAAACACTGGTAATTATTTTCTGAAATTTAGAGCAAACTTTCGTGTAATTGATTTTCTCCCAAAATGTGAAACTTTGTTGTAATTGTAGTAGTAGTAGTCAGGCAACTCTGTGCGAGAAGTAAAACTTCGAATTTCGCCAAACGTCGAAAGTTCGCGAAACCAGTGGAAACTCAGGTTCGACGAAAGTTCGCGACACATCTAGTCCTAATCGCCCTATATCTTTCTTTTGCTTGTCCGCTGCGTTTCTTGGGTAAGGAGTTCGAGTGTTACCTCGCGTGGTTGTCTGAACGAACTAGACGACGAGAAGGAAGGTGCCCACTTTATTCACCCCTCTCAATCTGCAATCTTGCTGCTGGAATTCATGAAATCGTTTCGCACCCAGCCGCGTTCAGAAACCAAGATGGCCTCCCGTGCGGGAATGCCGAAATGAGAGAGTTCCTCTTAGAGAGTTTGCCGTGCTAGTAAGTGCCACCATTAGCGACGTCGATGAGCTTACGGTGGCCCCGTCTGTGGCTAATAGAAATTCCAAAGCATCAGCCAAAAATCTAAAAGAAAAACGACAACTATTCCGCTTTCCCCACCGCCCGAATCCTGCCCTAATCTTTCCCATAATCCTTGCTCTACATGAGCTCCAAGGCACTCAGTGAACGTCTGCATCATTCTCACGCGGAGATGTTGGGAAAAGGGGGCAAACAATCTAATAATTACTTACTCCTCTCTCTCTCTCTCGCTCTTCTCTCTCTTTCTCTCTTTTGAACCTTACGGCCAAAATGGCGAAGCCTCAATACAGAGGCCACACAATAAGCGAAACAGCGGTTCAAAGCGGTACAACATACAGAGATATGATTTTTGATTTGATTTCACAGTGGTAGCTGCTAGTGCCACTTTCTACGGCGGATTTTGGCGGCGTACGTACGCAAAAACCCACGTGATCGCGGAAAAGGGGGGCAATCACAGGAAAGGGGAGGGGGAAGGACTGAGTGCCCTCAATCCGCGCTTGCTCAGGCCCCCCCCCCCCCCCGCCCGCCCTTACATGGGTCTACCAGGCAGGATTGGCTCTCTGACCAAAGAGCGGAAATGGTAAGCGCACCGCGTTGAGCAGAGTAGACAAAGGGCCGGCACAAAAAAGAAACGCATCTCGTAAAAACATTCAATAAAAAGAAAAAAAACCGTACATTTCCTACAATTAGGTGACCATGCAAAGCGCCTAAAGCAAATATTCCAAAGCACAACGACTGAAGGCACATCTCCTAAAAGACGTCTTTCAACGACGCAATCGCAGCTGCCGCTGTCAATCGCAGCACACTTTCTTGGGCCGTTTTCAGGTATTTTGTTTGTTTACAGGATCTCGAAATTTTGCAATGCCGAAAGTCCTCCAGCTGGTCAGTGTCGTTAGTAAGGAGTTTTAGTGGATCGTTCCGATACTTCTGATACCGATACCCGATAGGATACGATGCATGCGCAAAGGTGTCGGAGGGATATCCGGTATCGTAATCGGGGCTATTGGAGCGATCCACTAAAACTCTCTAGTGTTTCCTCTAAACATTCTACGTTCGCCAACAAATACAGGTGTGCTCAATATCAGAGTCAGCTACGTCCGGATGATGGGAACCTCAGGATTATTGATTTGTGGGACGTTAGAAGCAAGGGAATACCTGCCCTCTCTGCCAGTGTTGCGGAATGGGCACCCCCGTTCCATTCCAACTCCATTTCAGGGAATTGGATTTTCCAATAATTCCATTCCTTTGAACCCATAGGAATGTAAAACTGGGTTCATTTCAACTCCTAGAATGACTGAATCGTTCCACTCCATTCCGCTAATTCTCGCCCATAAAAAAAAAAAGAAATGGCTCTTGACAGCTACGTTGAAGGGAAACTGAAGCGGTTCTGTATTTGAGGAAAAATACCTAAATCGTCTTCATTTGGCCTCCAGGATCACAAATATCGAGGTTATTTTTCAATTTGGTGCACGGAGGCTGCAGAAAATAATTTTCAAAGTACCACTGAAGCCCATCCTTCCCGAGCGTGACGACACACAAGGAGTTTTCGGAATCCCTGCTCTCGCGCATCTTTGATAGCTCTCGGCTATCAAAGCGTATGCACGAGAACTCTTGCTTTTTGCAAAAACGTCAAAAATAGACGTCACGACTGGCGTCAGTGCGCCAGTTGATCAGCCTTTGCTAATCACCGATCTAAACCAATCACGCGCATTGAATGCGCCGTGATCCTGCACTATTTTCTGTGCGTGATTGGTGCAGTCTGTGATTGGCAAAGGCAAAAAGACAACGGGCGCCGTCACGACATACTTTTGGCCCAACTTGATGAACTTCATCGGGTCGTCGGCTGGGGTCGGTCTTAAAATAATACCCGTGCCACACGGGCAACTCGAATGCCATTTACAACGAATGACATTTGTGTGATCGGCGAATCAGCTCGCAATCTGTCGCGCGTGTAATTCGCCATGCCCGGAGTGTCGCGCGCTGATTTGCCGTCCGCTCAAATGTCGTTCGTTGTAAATGGCATTCGAGCTGCCCGTGTGACACGAGTATTAGACTGAGTATAACTTTCAACTGTTTATTGGCGGGAAATGACGAAACTATTCCTATTGTGCCATCGCGGCGCTCTAAACCAAACCGATGCTGCCTCACGACCCTTCGCAAGGACGGGATTTTCCTCATCTGCAAACTCGCAACTTTTAGCGATGGTGGTGCCGCGCTGTGAGAATCGCGCTCCCCTCGCTCCTGGATGGTAGGCTTCGCAATAAATGTGCTTGCCTACACCTTTCTAACGTGGAAAGAATAATAAAGTAATGCGCTAATACTGCTCGTATATAACTATAATCACTTGCGAGTCGCAGACCCATCCTCGTACTGCTGTTCTACGACGATCATCCAGATGGCAGCCATTTTGATAGGCGTCAGTGCGCCCCGGAGCGCAAATCCGTCTGCTTCATGTACGGGGTTGCGATGATGCTAGAACGACGAGCTCTTATTGGCTGATTAAAAAACAAAATAGTGGGTAGACTTCAAGGCGTCTAGCATTGAGGTTTACTCGCTATCTTTTCAATCGGAGCCAATCAGAGCTCGCTGCCATTCTGACGTCACTTGCAATCGGAGCCAATCAGAGCTCGCTGCCATTCTGACGTCACTTGCAATCGGAACCAATCAGAGCTCGCCGTCAGTCTGACGTCACCACGACTCCTCCGGAAGAAGCAGACGACTTGTTCTCCGCATAAGTCGTGAAAGTTTCGAATACATTAGCGGCTACGCTGATGCAAGCCACCTCGGATCATGCATTTTCCTCAAATACGAAATCAACGACCGCCCAACATTAAGCACTATTCAGAATGTTCTCGATCTGTCGTTAGGCGCAGACGCTCGAGATGTCGGTGTCGCTAAGAATTTTGTTATGTCGCCCATTGGGAGCAGGCGACAGAAACTTATTCACGGTAACGACCTTTATTGTTTTTCGTGGAAACCGCGAAATTCTGTCGCTTGATCTTGTTCTTTCTGGCATTGCTAATGACATAACTTGTGGAGGTGACAAGTGAAATTTTTTATTTTTTTTATTTTTTGGAAAAAAAAGGGGTGGAGGTGGCTATTTTTAGTATAAAAAATAATAATGCCGCAGTGTTGTAGGCGTTACCGGAAAAAATGTAACGAAATACGTTGCTCGTTACTGGCAAATAAAAGGAACGCGTTACACTTAAAGTTGCCGAGATAATTTAACGTTACTTTCACGTTACCTTTTATTCATGAATTAAAACTTTTTACTGTTTAGACGTTAGGTATCTGCATGGGCGCCATATTTCAAGAAGCATTATGTCCATGCAAAAACGTAAACATAATTACCGTATCTTTTTTTCTTACGGTTTTATTCGAATATTTACAGAGAAAACACAAACGTATATACCCGTATGGAAATCTTAAATCTGGGCCATATCTGGCCATATCAAACCTTATATGATTATATACAGCCTATATACAGACTTATCTGACGTATATACAGACTGATATGGCGCATATACAGAATATATCTGGCGTATCAGACTTATCTGGCGTATATACACACTTATCTGGCATATATACAGCCTGATATGGCGTATATACAGACTTATCCGGCGTATATACAGCTTTATCTGGCGGCCAGTTTTCAATATATTAGAAGTTTAAAAAAAGTTAAGTTACTTTGTTAACTAAAATGTGAATGACTCATTGTTCGCAAGCTAAGTATTAGCACAAATAATCCCAAACTTCAGCTTGTGGCAGCTAGTTGAGAGTTGTTTGTGCTAATTTTCACAAGGATTTCAATGTAGAATTAATTATTTTGAAGTGTTACGTTACACTGGAATAGACAATTTGCTAAATCCCCCAAGCGCCTCGGCCCGTACTCGAGGAATCATGGGGACGGTGTTTCTTCAGCTGCCTAGTGATCAGAAATTTCGACCAATTCTTCGGTTACACAGTTTTGAGTGTAATTCGGAGTCACCCTGAACAAGTGTCTGTATTGAGCCAAGTACCTGTCATATCACTTTTAACATTTTTTCGCCAATGTCGGTACTGTTGCATTCTGTTCAACCTTCAACCTGGATGAGCTGCAGACATATCTCTATATATTATCATTCTCGTACAGCTTCAAAGACGCTGATATTAAGTTAGAAACGCTAAAAATACTAGAAACAGCTCCATTGAATCGAGCTAAATCCTGGTTTGGTTGTTGTAATTTTTCCGGATTTTGCAGTAATTCCTGCTAAAACAACAATCACGAGAATGATAATCTTATAAAGATTTCGGCGCCTTAGCCTGGTTAGAAGATTGGACAGAATGCCTGGTGTCATAAACTACTGCCGTTGACGAGAACTGGTAAAGGTGCATATGACAGGTCCTTGAGCCCTTTGGGACGCTTGTTCAAGGTGACTACGCAATTACACTCGAAACCAATGTGACCCGCTAGAATCGTCCGAGAAGCTAGCGCAGTCATCAGGGAACTGGATCCACCGTTCCCTATAATTCCTCCGAGTGCGGGCTGGGGAACACTGGGAAGAATTGTGGACAATAAGGAAGATATAAAGTGCTAGATTTCAGGCTTGTGTCAGCCTTTTGATATGCCTGGCCAGATCTAGATTTCCTTATACCGTAGATCTGGGATTTCCATATCTGGCCGAGGGATATCAGGCTATATCTCGCAGATATACCATATCAGGTTATATGTGGCCGATTTTGATCTGGCCATATCTGGAAATCTTCAGATCTGGCCAGATATAACTTTTTTTAATAAGGGTATAGACATTTTAAAAAGTAATGTAGAAGGAGTAAAAAAAACAAACTGATATGACTTAGCGCCTAGGAAGACGAAAAAGAAAATTGAAGCGTAACGTCTTGAAGTTTTGTGAAGAAAAATATAACGTGGAACTACGTTACCAGTTACACGAAATAATTCATGGTAATAAAAACCCGAGACTCAGGAACACAGAAGGGGACGAACACAACACAACGTCAATTGTGTTCGTCCCCTTCTGTGTTCCTGAGTCTCAGGTTTTAATTACCATGAATCACCACCAGCTCGCTTGGTTTTTAAGCATTGTTGTTGAGACTTTGTGTTGTGTTCGTCCCCTTCTGTGTTCCTGAGTCTCGGGTTTTTGTTACCAAAAACACTACCGGCTCGCTTGTTTTTTAAATATTGTTACACGAAATAAGTAACGTAAATACGTTACGTGCTGCTGATTTGAAAAAAAATGTAACGAGTACGTTACTACGTCAACGATAAAGGTAACGTGATACCTTCAGCACTGTGACATGCCGCCATTCTTGGGGATTAGCCTACTTCGAAAAGATGAAAATTTTTCGCCTGCTTACTCGTTCAAGTCATTAAAAAGTAACTGAAAAAAGTGTTTTTTAAACAATTTAATTGGGACAAGCATGTCACAAAACAAATTTTGCGCTAAAAAACAAACATTTTAGCAATATTTACGTTATGTACCTGACACGTTTGTCGCTACGCTAACGCCCGATTGCCTCCAGCCAAAAAAAGCATTCAGCTTGTCATCTTTCGGGGCGGCACGGCTGCTGGAAAAAATCTCTGTCGCAATCTCTAATTTGACAGTACTTTAGAGAGCAACGGTGCCGCTTTACAGGAGCTCACATCTCCAAACAATCGACATTTGCACGTGAAAAAAAAAGCACTCTAAGAAAGCAAAGAAAACGCGCTGCGAAAGCAAAGAGAACACCACAGGAAAACGACAGTCACGAACCGCGGAAAACGAGAGGTAACAAACCGCGCTATGAAAGCCAAAACCCCGCGTCGCTTCCTATCTCTAACACCTGCGACAGCTGCTAAAATACACTACTTCACTTCAGGAAGTCTCAGTCAAGCACCTGGGTCAACAGGAAACACTGATCACTTAGGCGAGACGACTAGTCGAGGTAGGCGAGACAGGCGGGAACAGAGACAGCGGCGGCCATGGAAAGAATAGCGAAGCTTTTGTTTGTTATGGTATGAATCCAAACGGAAGTGCCTTTTGTAAAGAATAATAACTCTCATTACATGGGTTATTCTTTAAACTTAAAAATATGCCGCTCGTAAGGAAATCACAACATATCACAAAGGTTTAACTACCAAGATCTAGGCTGTCAATCAATCTCTTAGCCAATGAGAAGAGTTACTATCGCACGTCACTCCGTGACGTGTAATACCCACTGTGTGGCGCGCGATTTAAAACGAACGAAATAGTCGCAAACTAAAATCAGTCTCGCGCAATAAACATTGCTGTAAAAATTGTTTTTCACGGAAAAATTGTTTTGTGACATGTTTGTCCCAACTAGGCTGCTTAAAAAAACACTTTTTTCTTTGCACTTACCCTTGAACTTAGGTTACGGTAACTGACAGCTACGTCTGTAATAGTACGTGAAGTATTGTATTATGTATTGTATTGCAGTATTACACACTACTGTACTGTATAGTATATGCAATAGAAGGTTTGGAGTAGTATTGTCGATCAGCCAAAAAGATTGAGGCCTTAGACTATAACCAATCATGAAAATAAAAACTGGAGCATAAAAAGCCAAGGTCTGCGTTTTCTTAAGTTGGCAGCGACTATAATTTAATAAACCCTTTTCAAGAATTCATTAGGCAACACTGATGGTCGCCATTTTTTCGGGCCCGGAGCGTGTGATTGGATCCGCATCCTCGCCGAACGCTGACGTCACCTGCCCAACCAATGGCGGAGAGGCAATGGCGCGTCTTTTGAAAATAGTCTATTAGTTGTGCAAGAACCGCATAACCATTATTGTCACTAGTCTTCTTTTTATTTCTTTTTTGTTTGGTGTTGTAAGTTCATCAAACAGGTGAAAATGTATTCAGGTTTCGGGTATTTGCACTTCGTTAAAGCGCCGACGCGTAACTCTTTAATTTCCCATTGCGCCGATCGATGTAATCTCTTTGCTGCTAAGCAGTCTCCGGCGTTGTTTAGAAAGGCAAAACTTTTTTTTTCCCGAAGGATTAGTCGAGTAAAAGCCGACATCATTATTTCTGCGCGAGTAAGGCACCCGTGTAAAATCGCCGCAAGCTTTTTAAAATACGTACGGAACCTTTGTCCAGCTTGGTGCGGGATTACGGTAATATTTCCGGTTGGTCGAACGCGTGCTTTTGTAATTGCACATTTGGGTTGCATTTTTATCACAGTTTATATTGTTCGGGCTATTGGCGCTGACAACTTCAGAAACGCGGAGAGTTGCTCACTATGTTCACGCCTTTTCTTCGTGATTGGCGTTTGGGCGTTCGGGCGTTCGGGCGTTCGGGCGTTTGGGCGTTCGGGCGTTCGGGCGTTCGGGTGTTCGGGCGTTCAGGCTTTCGGCGTTCGCGTTCGGGCGTTCGGGCGCTCTTATCAGGAGATGCGCTAATTTCATTGGCTGCACAGCAATAATAAGATCGATCTTAAAAATAAAACACACACACAAAAAAAAAAAAAACGAGGACGAAGCAAAAGGCGTGCACAGGGCACGGTATATATTTTAACTGAATTCACGAATGAAGAGGTCAACAAAATTGGAAAGACCTCTTTCAAAATCGAAGCGATTCTAGCGGCGTGAGGCCGCGCAAGACATCTTGGGAACCCGCGCTCCAACTGATGGGTAAGGTAAAGTTATGTGAGCCACTAAGTTTCGGTTTTGATAGGCAAACCTCACTTCAAGACGTCTCCGTCAAGACCGAACATTTTTTTATATATTTTTATTTTAAATACTTGAAGTATATGTTACGGGCGCCCAAAGTGTAATTTCTTGTTTTGACGATATTAAACTTAGGTGGACATCGGCTCATAAAAAAAGAAGTTTTTTTTTATTCTATTTTTATTTAGATAACGTCATCTGTTCAAACTTTCGCTTTCTCATATCCCAACCGGTAGCGCTATGTTCTCACTGAGTTTGAGCTTTCTGCGACCTATAGTTTATTTACCCGGGCCGAAAAACACGTCCTCTTGTTTCTCGGAAACACTCTGTATACTGGGCCGGTCCTCCTGTTCCGTCGGCTCCTCAAAGCCCTAGGCTTCGTAAATGATCGGTGAGACGGGAGGTGCCATATGCTATACTCTGGGGCGGTAGCCAGGCCGCCAGATAGGTATGGGATGCGGCCAGGTCGTACCCCTACTCTTCGCTAAGCCTATGCATGCCCTTATGGCCGCAGGAGGTCCGTGTTTACAACGGGAAAAAAGGGGGGAGGGAAGGAAAGTAGGGGGCTCTCGCGAAGATGAACGGGTGTGCGATGCAAGCGAGCGTTGACTTTATTTCTATGCACTGCTCAGATGCACCATACTTCGTCAACGGGGATGTCGAAACCAAAACCATGCCACCCCTCTCGCATGGCCAACCCCGTCCCATAATGCCACGTGCGCAGTGTTGCATGCAGGAATTCTTGAAAGTAGTCTTAGTCAGTCGAAAGTTAAGTCCTGCCTTGTATTTTGTTTGTGCCCTGCATGTGCTCTGTCCTTGTTTTCTTCCCGTTTTACCCTCGCGATTAATTAAGAACCAACTTGCCCATCTAGCAATTTGGATAATAGCATGCTGACGACTCACCGCGCCATTTTCCCTTTAAGCTGTCAACGACTACAATTTATCTTCGTTATTACCTTTATGTGTCTGTCATTTCATCAAATTTTTATCCACTTAATGCTTACGTGAAAGAAGGACAGGAAATGAGGTAGGCTTTTTGCTGGTATGCACCGAGGCAAGTGCATGGGACGTCACAAATCATATGATTGATGACGTCACGATTCACGTGTTTGACGTTACGAGGAGGCTGCGGCACTGGCCGTCGAACCGAGGATCCGTAAGTGTGTTTTTGCTCTGAGAAATAGATTCCTGCGCGTGCACGGTGCCGTGTGCAAAGGCACTTGTCTACGAGCTTCGGGATGGCGCGTAACGTGATCGAATTTCTCGACTTGGCCAATAACGAGGCCGATGGAACGATCACGAGGCAAGGAACGCAAACGTGGCGAGCCACGTGCTGCGTTCCTCAAAAAATCGATGACCACGGAGGCGTCGTCACGGGTTGTATTTCATATTCGACTCACACCGACGCTGTTCTGATTTGCAATTGTAAATAGGGTGCCCGAGATAAAGGGTGCGCGGACACACGCACACACGCACACACACACGCACACACATATATATATACATATTATACATATACACACACCCACAAAACACAACAACCACGCACGCACACACACGTACACACACACGCAGATCCACACAAAAACACAAACACACACAAACACACACATACGCAGGCATATACACTCAAAAACACAAAAACCACAGGCGCACAGACGCACACGCAGATACAAACAAAAATACAACACAAACACACGCACGCACGGACACACGGCACGCAAAAACAACCACCACACACGCAAGCACACACACACACAACAAACACACACGCACACTCCACAAACACATACACAAACAAAACAAACATACACGCACGCACGCACGCACACACAGTTATTTTGGTGTCATTTGCTGAAACATACGCTTCTGGAACTTTCCACATAATCAGCCCGAAACCCATGTTCATCCAGGGAAGAGTATATACATGGGCGAACTCTAAAAGTGTTGCGTAGAGACTTCCTCGCACACGTTCTTAAAAATAACAAAGTCACATCATGGCGGAAGAACAGCGTAGATGACGTAGATGCCCGGAAACCATCTTACGCTTACAAAGTGCATTCCGTACCAGACAGAACTTTGTTGTGTTCGCGACAAACCGAGGATATATGGGATGCGCAGCTGGGTAGCTTGGCTGGAAGCAAAGTGCATTTATAAAGCACACAAAATTACGCGGACGAATTAGAAAGGCGGAAACGATTACGCCTACTTAACATACCAACTCAATTTTCCGACTTCACGTCATTGCGATGGCGCTTGAGTCGGCGCTGCGCATGCGAATAGAAGGTATTAGAAGGCGACCAAAATAACACTTTATGTGCATGCTTATTATTCATAATAGCGGAAAATGGCGTCATAAACGTTTATTAATAATAATAAAAAAATGAAAGCCGTTTACAATTCCCTGTAATGCCGAATTAGAGCGCAGCTCTTGAGGAGGAGGAGGGGGGATGGTATGCCCCTCTTCCTCATCCGTACCCTCTCCTCCTTCCTCCGCATCTACTCCTCCTGTGCTCCTCGCCTCCTCCTCCTCCTCCTCCTCCATCCTCTTCCTCCCTCCTCCCTCTCCTTCTTCCTCCCCCTCCTCCTCGCGCGGTGCATTATGGAAAACGCCCCATAATGCAACGCGCGCCTCACCGTGGTGCATTATGGGAGGTTTCCATTTTCGGCACAGCGGATCCGCTCCGATATGTGGGGACGCAGCCTCTCCTGCTGGTTCCTCTATTGTAAAAGATAAAGGTAAGATAGCCGATAATTTCACAGAATTTCTGCTCTTGTGTGTTACCCGCGCAAAGTATGAAGACTTTAATGTTTGTACAAAACATATAAATTTCGATTCCATCGCGCCGAATCATTAGAAAAAAAGAGGGTCGGAAAGAAAGAACATTTGAGGTCCTAGGTACTTGTTTTCAGAAACAAACAGTAAACCATTAAAACTCGAGTAAAGATATTACTGCCACAGGACGTGCTCCAACTAACTAGACAGTTTTGGTCTCACGGGAGCCGTTACAACGTTGTAGCTCTCAGCATTATCTCTAACGGCTATTTGGCTTACAAAGCGCAGATCTCTTCGCTATAAGAGCCCAAATGGTCTCTTAACGGTTATAGTCGACACGTTCGCGTCTCCCGCAGATGTCTTCTTGTAGGTGTAAGGTTTAAAGCGCGCTCTCGTTTTACGGCCAAAATGTTTACGTGGAAGGAATTCCAGGCTGGTGATGAAAAAAGAATACTAGCTCGAGAAGTACTTTCGGAAAGCTAATGGCGCGTAAATAAGGCTTGCGAAAAACGCCGCAGTTACTCTTTGCTCTTACTAACGGGCCGCTGCCCACTTGTCATACTCAACACTCTAAAATAATTAACTGTTCTTTATAGGTATCTTCTTTTCTTTGTTATTGTTTTGTTTTCTTAAGCATACACACAAAAAATGTATACATGTGCTCACCTTGCTTCAAACAGGAATACAATCAGTCATGGTGAACAATAAAAGAGTGGATGGATTCCAGCGAATGTAGATCAGACTGAGACGAGACAAGGAAAACGCGATATGTGCAGGGCCTCCGTGTCCTGCAGATATGTCTTTTTTAGAGTGTAGCTTTTGTCACGTTACGTTCCCTTAGCACCCACTGTGCCCAGTTTCAGCGTCATCCACTATAAGGCACGGTGGAGCCTGCCGCTTAAAAGATCCTTTTCAGACGTCCGCTCCGTCGCCTGTCCTCGATTTCTTGGTCACATACCCTGAGCATGTACTGCGCACGAGCGTTGCATCATAAAAATACTTTCAAGAAAGACCGAAGAGCTCTGTAAACAACTCGGGTGGAGTGTCACGCTGGACGTGTTTCCACATTTCAGGCGGGTGGCAGAAATTTCTGGCTGATAGGGGTCGCGACATTCGCAAAATGGTGGCTGCAGCAGAGCCCTTCGTTGGAAAGGTCTATAGACCTTTTCTGTGTACTCGTCCCGCAGCCACCTAATAGGCGTATCCGGTATGGGCGACGAAAAAATAATCCAACGTTTCAACCTGCAAATAGTAAAAATAAAGGGGAGGCAAAACGAGAAAGTGTGACGGTTACGCTTATATCCTAAATGCCTTCTATAGCGTGAGCAAAGGCAAAACAATGTTTTCGCCCATACTGGAAGTGACGTCAATTCAAGATGGCGGCGCACTTGCAGAAAAGGTCTATAAGCGGCGCGATGTTTCGGTGGCGCCCTCCTGGCCGTGTTCCAAAATGTACTCCATCTTACTCCAGGGTAATGGTTTTGTACCTTAGCGTTCCAAAACCTCCCCGCGTCTAGCGCTTTTCAATCTGTGTTGTCACGTGACACGACCCGCCGGAGTAACTCGGATCCATTTGGGTAGGATTTGGAACACAACCCCTATGGTTCCTCTCGTGAGCGTCATTACCTCGGGAAAAACAATTGCGATTGGGTTTCTAATTAACGCGGTGGAAGCTTGAAATCATTTCGCTCTCAAAGCAACACTGCCAACACCGTCAAAATTGAAGTTCTTACATTACTCTTATTTCCGTCCATGAAAAAGCCTTTGCCGACGTCATAGTCAGAATTCGGCCAATAGTGGAAGGCCGACCACAGCGACGCTTTCGATCGCGCACGTCGCCAATAGACAACTGCAAGCATGGCGTCTCACTGGCGGCCCATGCATGCAAGCATGTGCAGCGTGCGCGTGAACGTAGCTTTGGCAAGCTTGCAAATGCACGCAATTGCCCGCACGAGCAGAGACATGGCGGCAGTCAGATGTAGGGTGCCTCAATGTCCTTCTGTTTAAGGTGACGCCACCCTTTATAGTACCCGATGCCGACAGCACACGCTCACGGAGAAAATCAAAGAAATCGACGAAAACAAAATGTCGCCATAGCACAGTCAACGCCACAGACGCGTGCAGGGACACGCTCTTTCACGCGCTTCTGAACAAAAAGGAAAATAAAAGTGCTGGGACAAAATGGCCGGATGACTCCACCCTAAGCAAGCGCACATGAAGGCACCTAGTCAGATGCCCTGCTGCAATCTTTAGAAAGAAGGTTGCTGTTATTGCAGCTGGACGAGGCCCTCGTGCCCTGACACGCTTTGACGGAAAGACAGCCGCATGAACAAAATACCACCCAAACAAAATTATAATTTTTTTAACGTTATTGCAACTTCAATTGCACTCTAGACGAATAACAAATTATACTTAGCTTCTTTTTTCTTTTTTTCAAGGGGAAGGAAAGTGAATATATTGAACGGTTGCTAAGGGGAGCGACGATAAGCTCGACCTTTTCGGAGGGAAACAACGGGTAAACATATCCCCGAGATTCATTTTTACTTCTCTCGAATGTACAATATCATAAACGAGGACATTTTTATGGCACTCCAGATGTTTCCCGACTTCCGAAATTGCTGCGACCTATTTGGAGCGCTCAACGTAAAGAAACTTTATACGCGTCCTGTTGCTATTTTATTTGGCGTCCTTTCATCTCGCGCAATGGTCCAAAGAAGTATCTTCGCCCGACGGCCTCAAAACGAACGGCACGGTTCCAGTTGCAATAAAGCGGAGAAAGACGGGCGATGGTTCCGTCTGCTCCTTTCAACAACCCCCCCTTTCCCTCCCAGCCCCCCCCCCCCCAATCCCTCCCAGCCCCACCCCACACACGCACAAAAGAACACCGATTTTTCATCGTAAAACGTGCGCACTTTAAATAAGAAAAGATCATTCTCGTAGGAAACGGGTCGCCATTCTAGAGTTAGTTTCGAATCATAAAACACAACTCGTTCTTTTTTTTGTCCGCGTGGAACTGACGTCTGCATTTTGAGTCGAAACCTGCCGTCTGCTTACGAAACACGCGGGCGAGTTTGCTCACGGCACGTGTGGTCATTGTGGTTAAAACGCATGCGCGCAGACTCTAGCCCAACCGGAAGTGACGCGTGTGCGCACGAAATAGATACGTAAGGCTAAGTAGGGCGGCGGCTAGCTCCACCTAGCGAGTAAATTTCCACGGCGCACTGACACTAATGACCGGGCCCTGCTACCGAAAATAAATATTACAGCTCGTACGAAATTATTATTGCAGTAGCTTGTTAATTACAAAAGACGAACATACCTCTGAGCATCTAGTTTAATAGTACGTGTTGGTGCATTGTTATATAGAAGGACATTTCATTTACATATGACACAATATACCCTTTACAAAACACCACCAAGCAACTTTGCTGTGACCATTTTTTTCGGCGTTAAGCACACGAATGGCGTCAGTTCACGTCGAACGCTAGTGCAGCATTCGAGTCTAATAGGCGCTGAGATGAGTCCACAGGAATTGCTGAATAATATCTTTGTCGAACAAATGCCCAAATTATGAAGGCCTTGTGTAATTAGCGCAGTAGCTACCATACTCCGTTTCACGAAAATTTAGCAAACGGTGAAGGCTACAGTCCCAGTGAGCCAGTATGCACGTTGGAGAAAGGCACGTGACAACCTATCCTCGGAGTGCTCTCCTTCTGTGAAGATTTATCAGATTTCTTCACTTCGTCTTTCTGATTGGCTCGAAGGGGTTGTGGCAGTTGCCCTTTGCCAAGTTATGGTGAAACGAAGTATGCACAGCACACACATTTGCGAAAGGCTATTGATGAGATCGAAAGGAATGGCAGTCAACATTTTGGAACAAGAGTGCTTTTTCAGGCAAGGTATACAAAAACAAGTTATCATGTCCAGGTAATTAAAACAAGTAAATAATCGAACCACTAATACAATGCAGTCTTGGTTAAAAAACGTTATGGCTGCAATAAATCCCACGAAGGGGAAAAATGTGCAGCTACTCTTGTTTTTCCAACTTGCATTAAATTTAACGAACTGTTGATGTGTGTGATATGATTTCTGGACCTCTAAAAACTGGGGCTGCATTTTTTTAAAGATTCTAGATGTTGAAATGATGAATTAGACAACCATCTAAGAGGAGTTTGATCATATAGATGGAGGTTAGTGTGGACTGCTGATACCTATCGGCAAGGTCAAGAGCCTAGTAATACTAATCTTTAAGGGCGTCGGACGCAGTAATTTATGCACTGAAAAAATGAGTGAAGACTTACGGTGTTTTGAGTTGCAAGATGATAAATGAAATATTTTATGAACATCAGTAATAAACTTTTTCCTGAATGCTTGGTTCGAATGCTTTGTAAGAGTTTGCGTGCACGCCACTCGAACAACCGCCAGCTTTTTATTTTAAGAAAAAAAATTATTGCGATCGAATGCAAGTTACTGCAATGGAAGTACATTATATCAAAGTCTTGAGAACTGCCATTTTGTAACATCTTCGCTTAGTACAAAAAGTTAGAGATCGCGGAAGCTTCCTCGCTTAAAGTTGCTGCGGTTATCCGGTGACCAAGGGCTAAAACAACCCCCCCCCCCCTAGGCCCTACGCGCGACGTTTTCCTTTCGCTTCGACCTTCTAACGTTCAAACGAAGCTAGAAAAATGCGAAAATTTTTTGCTGAAAGTTGTATCGTAAATTCGTTGATTAATACAAAACGTAAGGACCGCAGTAGCTTCCTCGCTAAAAGTTGCCCTGACTGTATGGTTAATTAGGGCTGAATCAACTTCCCATAGGCCCTACGTAAGACGCATACATTTCGCGTCGAGTCTCAGACATTCCAACGTTCAAACAAAGCAGGGAAAATGTGACAATTTTATGCTAAAAGCACTAAGAAGTTCTCTCGATCCTCGGACACATCGGGGAATCCGAGCACCGCTACTTCGGTACGACTGATGCTTTTTTACAGCTAGAGAGATAGAGCGATCTTGCGCAGAAAGGTATGAAGTCTCATCTTTTCAGATCTTCACGTTATACCGGCATCAGGGAGCACAAAGAAGCACGAAATCGTCGGCAAGGAGTGGCACATTACGACTACCGCGCACTGAACAAGCTCTGGGCGCTGCCATCTTTCCGGGAACGTCACGGCTCTTGCGAGGTCACGTGACGGGTGGTCACTTTTGCTTACAACATGACGGCAACCGGGGGCGGGGGAGGTGCAACTTTCGAACTTCCGGGTTTTCACTCTAAGCCCCTCTAGCTCGTTGGTATTGGGACCACAGATATCTATTGTATACGTAGGCTGGATCGAGGCTTGCCTAGCTGGGTCGAGTGGCACCACCGGCATCCATCGCTTGCCACCAGCTAATACATGGGACTCTACGGGAGAAACGAGGAAAACCGCAATTTCTTGCCTTACTAGGTCGTTCTCGGCGATGAAATTTTTCTCGTGTTTTCCGGGAATGACAGTTAATATTCTGGGCGCAAATATCAGAGGCGTTAGAATACCAATCCTTTTTTAAAATAAATGTTCTGGGGTTGAGCGTCGAGGGTTGCGACTTTGTTGGGCGTAAACTGTGATGCGGCTCCATGAGACAAGGGTTGCCGAGAGTCAATGTGGAGTCGTTCGTTATCTCGAAGTTATCAGAGCTTAATTAGCTGACGATAAGTTAGAGGGCATTTACTGGGGGCCCTCGCATGGTTTCAAGTAATTTTTCAGAGTACTTCTGGTGCAAGCTTTTGCTTTGAACTCAAGTGAGGGCTTGTTTGACGAACTAAAACTCGGAGCGTGTCGTTCATTTGTTGAGCGTGTCGTTCATTTGTTGACCGTGTCATTTATTTAGCAACTGAAGCAAGCGACGCCGGCACAATCTGTGGTGCTCCTGCGCATTTGATTGTTTTAGTCGCGTTCGAACGCTTGACAAATACCGATTCAATCTCCAAACACCCGATATAATGATCGTAGCACATCATAAAATACTTGCTTTTGAGCGCTGCGTAGAAGCTTCAGTATTCCTACTTTTGTGTGTGTTTCCGAAAGACTTGCGTGTATTGCTTGGTGACAAACCGTGTTGCCACCAACGGGCTCCCGATCCGCGATCCAGCCTACTACAATAGAGATCACTGGTGGGGACTCACCACACCCTACGTTTCATACCTTGTCAGGAAAAATACAAATTTTAACAAATAATTAGCTTCTTTTTTTACTCGGGGCGACGGTTTTGAAAATTGATATGTAGCGTCACGGAGTAATCGAGAGTACCTCCGAGACCACATAACGTGACGTCATCACGTCACACAGCAACGTCAGCTGAAGCGAACACCCGAGGTGACGTGACGTGATCACGTGACGTCACAGCATCACGTGGCCTGACGTCACATCACGGAACGCCACTCTGGCGCTTGATTAAACGAGTGCTCGTGTCGAGATTTACGAGTACACTCGAGAGGAGTACTTTTCCAGACGACTTCTCTGTCCACGGGAGTTTGGCGAAGGCCTTATTATTATTATTTAAAAAAGAAAAAAAAACTACGACTATACTTACCCTAAAAGAAGCGTAAATATATGATTTGTTGAACATATACAAAAATGTACTTTTCAAGCTGCTGTCTTTTTTTCCGATAGATCTCCATGTTTTTGTGGCTCTTGCTTTAGCGCGCTCTGCGGAAAGAGCATAACTACAAAGTAAATAAACAATAAAAGAAACGGGTAAGACAGAATACGATTTTTAGACACAAAGGCCGTAACCTTTAGGTCCAAGGTGCGACAAAGAAAACAAGGAGAGACGGCAGCGACGAGGAGATGGACAAGTCGATAGCGAATTTTACAAGCGAGCATCTTCGTGAATCACCACATCGAAACGACAAAGGGGAACGAAGAACCGGTCACAAAACTTAACAACAACAATAAGAGTAACACTACGCGAACGAAAAAGGGAGGTAGCAATGTTCTGAAAGACGCGGGGAGCGAGATGAAAAGGCTGGAATCGATAAACATCGATAAGTTTTTTTTTGTGTGTTTTTTTGTTTTTCGTTGCGTTGCTTACTGCTGGAAGGCTCCGGGGGTCGGAAGGACTGCATTGTTACGCCAAGAATGCCGGCTGTATTCTCAACGAAAGTGTCGACTGTATCGAGTTTTAGGCTGGAGGGCTCGTAGACAACAAAGGTCGATTACAGCTAGGCCGTAAATTCTGCGGTTTTAACCGAAAAGCACCGATAAACGTTCGTGTATGTAAAAAATTTAAAAAAAAATGGTTAAGAGCGAAAAACACCGATACAGACCTGTCGGTGTAAAAAATGCAAGATCGGTTAAAAGCTGAAAAAAAAGGAAAAAAACACCCCAATAAGCATTGGTCGTTGTAAAAAAGGAACCGGTTAAATGTTAAATAAAAAAAACAACAAAAAAACAACAACACCGATATGCATCAGTTGGTGTCAAGCATATAAAATCATTTAAAAACCTAAAACACTGATTTGTTGACATTTTTTTTCCAGCTAGGACTGTTTTTGTCGAAACCCTCTACTCTTAGTTTTTTTAACTCTTAGTTCTAATTTTGATAGCTTTTTTCCCCTGATAATCGCCGTTTTAGCGTCCATTCGAAACAGATAACCAAAGTACACAGATATTTAAAAACAAAAACACAAAAAACAGCGACCATATTTGCCAGTTTTTCGTATAAAGAAATATCGACAAATCCATTCATATAGTTAGAAATAAGTAAATCTAAAGCCGCATATATTATCACGCTCGAGCGATTAATGATTCAATTAAATAAATAATCAAGTTGCGCATAGTCTCGTGTGGTTGTTAAAACATGATATACTGCGAGTTGTGTTTTTATGACGCACTGTAAATGTTATTACGTGTATTATGATACACATATTAAATTAAGGTAGTGTAGTCTAATAAATGATTTAAGAAGCTGGCGGAAAATACTTTCGTACGAACCACATGAAATACCGCTGAAAGTCAACGTGCCTCAAGACACGTTGACTTTACACGCTACAAGACACGTAGCTTTCCTATAAACCCTAGCTTCATAAAAAAGCTAAAAAAACAATTTTTTACGGAACTTCGGTTGCCGCTTTGGGGCTTTCAGAAGGTAATCCCTTTTACGTTGTTTTCTTTTTACCACATTCGACCTTAGATATGATCGATTTACAGTGTCAATAAATTAAGTAAATAAGATATGATACTTTGCCGCATTTTAACAGGAACTGTCTATAAATTATGCTATTAGTTTCATAATGCAAGATGGAAGATTGAAACCGACTGGAAGCTACCGAAAAGAAAATTACGCATGGAATTGTTTGTATACTTTGGCTTGGCCTAGAGATGTTTTTCATTACAACATATGTAACCTTCCCCCCCCCTCCTGTTTTTTCCCCTATACGAAAAATCACAAATTTCGATAAACGTGGTTGTCAAGAACTCTCGCTTCTTGGAACAGCCCAAGCTTACAAGCAGGCACGGTAGTAGCGCTGTTCTTGCTTCAAGACTGATTGTCGGCACAGCTACGATACAGGCTTCAGAAATGAACCGAACGCCAGCCCTCATTAATCATCTTAAACGGCTTGGCATGAAACGAACAGTATCGAGGGACCTAGAACAACGATAACCACCTGTCAAGGCTCTTTGCTGTACGTTGCTCTACATGGTATCATTTGTGCTTTGCCGTGCGACGCTACATGCCACCTGAACCCCGCGTCCAAAGTACGAGTACCCGTACACTTGATTGCGGGTGTCAATTAAGTCAGAGGGAGAACAAATACTTAGCAGTTTGATTTTGTAACCGAAGGCCTATCAACTTTCAATTACTCGAAACACTAAAAACTTCAATATATATATGGCCCTGGAATTCGGGTCTTTTAGTTTCAATAAAGCTTTCTCCTCCTCCTCCTCAATATGTAGAGTAGTAGTTTCTTGTTAATACTCTCCCCGTTAGTGTGCATATCTGGCTATACTGTGTAGACAACGTTTTCGGAGACCAGCTGGGTAAATGAGTGCATCTTTGTCTCGGAATTATGAACGGCTTATGTTATGGACGCTTTTTGGGGGAAACGGAGGTGTCCATATTAACGAGGGTCTCTTTATTTAAAGAAAAAAATATCTATAGCAAGTGATTGATGCACAAATGTATCGATTTTCTTAACAATAAAGACATTTGAAAAAAAAATAAAACTTTGGATTTTTAGGTCAGTCGAGTCAGCTTTCGTAAATCGTGTAACGTACTTCTGAAAAAATTCTAGAAAAAAAGTTATAATTGTGCTGCATATGATTTACAGGGAAGCTGAAGCGATTTTGTATTTAAGGTAGCACGCATAAATCGTCTTCATTTGACGTTCAGAATCTCAAATGTGGAAATAATTTTTTTTTTAATTTGGTGCATGGAGGATGCAGAAAAGCATTTTCAAAGTACCGCTGAAGGCCCTCTTTCCCGGTGTGTGACGTCACAAAAGGAGTTTTCAGCGCTTATCAAAGCTATGCACGCGCACTCTCGCTATTTTTAAAAAAGGCAGAAGAAGACGTCATAACTGATACAAGTGTGGGGGAATATAGACGTTTTCTGTTTACTGTCGTTCTCAGTCACGTGGGCTCCGTATCTGGTATTCGGGACGAAAAAATTATAAAACATTTTAATCTGGAAAATGCGAGAAAATGTAGGTGAGGCAAAACAAGAATGTGTGACAGTCGCTCATTTTTCGTAAACACCTTCCAGCGGCGTGGAGAGATCAAAACGATGTTTTACCGCATACTAGAAGTGACGATATTCAAGATGGCTGCGCCCTTGTGGAAAAGGTGTATGCCTGGCAAGCTTGCATTTGCACGCGTGGCCCTCGAGCGACACTCGCTTGGTGGCGGAAAGATCCTCTTAAGACGTCACGACTGGTCGGAGGTTTTTCGTGTTTTCCGCGTTTAGTTACATCTTCAGGGAATACGAATGCGATATTGAGATTTACGGGGTAAAACTACACTAGAATCAACCTTTACCTATTTTTTTTAAAGAATTAAGTGTTTTTTCTTTTTTCTTTAAAGGGACAAAGTCGTCTGTCTCATGGTAAGGTGGAGGAACAGAGCGCGCATGCGTAGTGGTCTGTTATTAGGGTATGGCCTGTTTACTCACAAAGAAGACTTGTAAATGAACAGAATGAAAAGACGACAACAAACCCTATACAAGCTTGATTATCCTGACAAAGGCTGGTAAGCGCGGAATGTGCGATAGGCCTTCCAGGGAAGAAGAGAAGGATGTCTGAACGGCACCGCCTACCAAAGGTTCGCTCCCATTTCTGACACACGCCGCGAGATGGCGCAGCATGACAGGAAAGACCTCGAAGAGCGCGACCGCGCCTTCGAGCGCTGGCCTAACGAGTTCGCTTTTCCGTGCTCCGATCAACGACCCTGCTTAGCTCACTCAGCAAAGCACTTGGCTCACAATCTCAAGCTGATTAGCTAGCTCAAATCCTGCCGGGGGACTGAAAAAGTTTTTATATGGCTTTTTACAGCTCGGCTGGCTGTTGCAATTAAACGTCACAGAACTCCATAAAAAATTCGAGTGATAAAACACCTTCCGTGCTAATATTAACCTGACAGCCGCTCCAGAAATTCCAGCGCTTAAACGTTCCCGCGGAAGTGACCGAAAGGATCTCAAATACTCCGTCTCACTTCACGGTGGAGCGCTGCGGACGCTAGGAGCGATGCCAGCCAATCCATGCGCTCTGAACGTATCACGTGATTGTGCATAGCTACGCCTCTCCCGAAGGCCACGTGACACCCACGCGGCATTGGATTGGCTTCGATGGCTCGTAGCGTCTTTCGCCGTCCATCGTAAGGTGAAACGGAGTACACACCGAGGCCAGTTCCCCCTCTCTCTCTCTCGTGTCTACGTTTAGTTTGTTATCCGGTCTTCTTTTGCAAACTTCCAGGACAGCGGCTTCCTCGGGACGCGAACCGCGTCAAGTCTAATGGTTTTATCGTACTTCTCTTTGCTCTGGCGGGTATTTTCCGTCCGGTCCATGCAGTGGAGTCAATAGAGGACACAATGCCTACCAAACTAAGGAGTGCGAGTTTCCTCCCAGCCAGACGTTCCCACGGGACGTGAATGGTATCTGGTAAAGCCCCCCCCCCCCCGTCCCCCTCATCCCCCTGCCCTACACAGACAGACAGACACACACACAGTGCTGGCTGATGTTCAACAACGAAACTTTTAATTTGGCGAGTCGGAAGTGGACCAAGGCTCGAAACGACCCTCAGCAATGCCACTATACGATGCGTATAGTGGCATTGCCGATATACGCATCGCATAGTGGCAAAAGCACTTAGCCTAGTGCTTTTAGCGTCCCCTTTCGCCCACGCATGGAAAGTGGTCCCGAAGTGGACACAAATGACGTCACAAAAGCCGGACTGTCACACTGTCCGATGTCGCGATCCTGACGTTTGGGCGTAGAATTTCTGGTAGGTGGCGCGCGAGTGTCCCTCTCGTGACGCGGCGTTCCAACTCCCGGCCGCCGAAGAATCCGCTTAAAAGTCAAGCCGTAGAGCGACCTGGAGCCGAAACGGTGACAGCGTGTCTCCTGTACGATGCCATCGTGCGGAAATCGAGGGTCCACCTTTCTACGACGCAGTAGACACGCTAGTCGCCGACGGCCGATTTCCAGGCACCTTAATGCACCTAGACAATAAAGGCCTACGCACGGCGTCGTCGTCACCCATGTATATATATCTTTATTTTTTTTTGTTGCGTTCGAAGGTTACGGGTTACCACCGCGGTGGAACCTTAAGTTGAACAAACGATAGCGACATTCCCACTGAGAAGCGTCATTTTGAAGCTGTCAGGTTGATCCAAGAGCCGCCATTTTATTTGTCGTCTGCTGCGACGTTGTCGTACCAGGAGACGTCTGATGTTCGTCTTTTATACCGCAGGGGGCTGTCAATCCTGGTTTGGGAACGGAATTTATTCCGCCGGCGGTTGATGGTGATGTAAGCGATTTTATCCCTTCAAACCGAGGCGTCGACGTTTTGCAAGATATTTTAGGCACGCACGACCTTTACGGTTTCCACTAGATTTATAGCGCGAATGACGATTTTCAAAGCCATCTCCTGTCCAATTTGTGAAATATCTTGCCCTCTTGCTTTGTAGAAATAGCTTCCATTTTCAAAATGCGCTTCTTGCCAGCGTAGCCAACTGTCAAGACGTAAATACAAAATTTTGTTCCGTTGACGAACAAAGCTTTATAACCCCCAAAATCATTTTTTTGCTCACTTTTTTAGGAAAACGAATCCCATTCCTTTCGGGTAAATGTATCGTTTTACAGTTGAATGTGATGGAAAATTCTTGAGTGTTTTGAATTCAGGCTTATAGTTCTATTTTCGTTTTCTTTTTTAAACTAATTCGTAATTTCGGCGATGAGCACAGAATATGTAACTATATGACTTTGAGACAGTAGTGCAATTACTCTTGAGCTGCTTAGTGTTCAACGCGTCAATATTAAAATATTGCCAACGTTCCGTTTTAAACTCAAATTCATTTCGAGAAATAAAAATAAAAATACAAAGCGGCCATACCACATAGGAGAGATAAAGAAATAAAACAACGCTACTTTTTATTTTCTTGAATATATTTTACAAAAGAACATTATGATAGAAGTATACTTCGTTTGAGCTTAAGGTACAGACACAGCCGACGCTACGAGCTAATGGGACCGATCAAGCAGCGCCGAATGCGCAAGTCATCTTGGCCTTTTTTTCGTATATGATTGGTTCAGCGATAAAAGAACACGTACAGAAACGCGACGAACCCCATGACGGTGATAACGCAAATAATGCAAAGGTGCAAGCGAGCTGGACAAGAATCACGATAATAATAATCTCCGGAGAATGCAAACAAGGTAGACAAAGGAGAAACACCAATCTCAAAACACAGCTAGGGTGACTGCTGCTCGACTGAAAAAGAATCTGCCTCGTCCTGGTATCGAACCAGGGACCTCTTCTCCGTTTTCAATGGAGCTCTCCACCAGCCGAGCTAACCAGGAGTTAGACATCGGTAGAGCAAAAAAGCACCATGATAGTGCGCTTAAAGGCCGACGACCAGTTCGCGCTTTCCACTAGTCCCTCGCTTCCTCCTCTCCCTCTTCTACCCTGTCTACCGTTGGCTGTTTCCTCCTCCCCCATGGTGAGGTCGATCTTCTGCCTCGCAGAATCTCGAGTCTGGTCGTCGGCCTTTAAGTGACGCTTGTCTGATTGGTCTCACGAACTCGCGGGTGCGTCGGGACCTAAGGTGGAACGAAGTACAAGTCACAGGTTTCTCTCTATACATGCGCAGAATGCCGACAGCAGCGCCACCGCGGTTCCGTGGCGACAGAGTTGAGTTGCGGTCTATTAGTTAGTGACAGATTGAGGACGTGCAGGGAGGAGCTTGAGTTGTCCCGCCCCCAGGCCCGAGGTTTCTACCTTCGACGGCGCGTCGGCGTCTCGCGTGAGCCTCGAGCGCGCATGCGCAGTGAAAGCACGGCTGAAGGGCAACGCGTTAGCGCACTGGGAGCCGGTCATGCGAAAGAGACGCCGCGTCCTTCTTATCCTCCAGGCGACTGTCGTGATTGAGTTGGAGTAAGAGAGTTACTGGAAGTTCGGCGTAAGTTGGGAACCGATCGTTCGCCATTAAAAATGAGACTAATTGTAGTGAAAAGATACATCTTTGCAGGACATGCGCCGCGGGAATATCCTTATCGTTGTAATATTTGTAAGAGCTGAATTAAATTGTCGCAGCTTGTAGAGCCGAGCCTTAATTTTGATAAACATGATGTTAGTTTTTTTTACTTGCACTATTTGAGCGTGTTGGTGCTTTTTAAACATTTAGAAAGTGGAGACACATAAGGGACGATACAGACAGGGCAATCTTTCAACTTCAACAACATTTATTTGTATTTTCGGCTTCAAGCTCAAAGCCTGTCCGCTCCGTGGGAGTACAGGAAAGGGAAATCTTGGGGGAAGAGAGAAGGAAGACGGAGGAGGTTGCAAACGAGGAGGGAGAGAGGGAAGGGGGCTCGACTGAAAATGCGGGATAACGGAATGAAAGGAAAGGCCGCTTCTGCCGGTGACCTTGTCGCCTTGCCTAGTCTGTCAGCGTTCGGCTTCCATTGTGGGCCTCAGAAAGATAATCTCCTTCCTTGAGAGCGAAATGAAAGGGGTGCTTATGTTTTGCGGGCTTGTCGTCATCCGATAGGCCTCAATTATTTCTCTCCCGACTCGCCCGCAGTGGCCTCCCATGGCTGTCATGCCGGCGAAATCAGGAGCGCAGCCGGGACATTTTCTCCCGTGAATGACGATCGGGTGCTGACAATCCGAGGCAGCTCTTTCGGCGTCCATTTGTTGTTCTCGGAGTCGGTCGTTGAGGCATCGCCCCGTTTGCCCGATGTACCTGGCCCCGCAGGACAGGGAGATCGCGTACACTTTCTCCGTCACGCAGGCGGTGAACTTGCTTGCGTGTTTTTTTTGGTGCAGCTGGGTTGTGGGGGTCGCTCTCTGTTGACGGCCCTACACATGTCGCCGAGTCTCGATTTGCACGTGAAAAGCACTTTTGTGTCGTATTTTGAGGCGAGAGCTTTTAGGCGGTGAGATGTTGTGTGGATGTAAGGAATACAGGCTGGTCTTCTGGTGACGGGTGAAGTCTCGGCGGTTGGCCTGGCCCGGGGGTTCGTAGCCAATTTTTGGCGAGGTAGCCAAAATCAAATCTGCAGTGTAGCCTGCCCTCCGAAGCCGTGCGCACTGTCGGTTTAGGCTGGCCTCCCGTTGGTGGGCGCAGGACTTTGTGCACGCCGCGAGAAAGCAGACACCTGACTATGCCGGATTTTACGTTTTTTGAGTGTGCGCTTGAGAATGGAAGCACCGGCTTGCTTGTACGCTGTTGGAAAGACCAGCACACTCCTTTTTCGGAAGGTTGCAGGCGAACCTCCAGGAACTGCAGTTCGCCTTCCGTGGGGTCTTCCCTCTTGAATGTTAGTTGCCCAGGCGAAGCGCTGAATGCTTCGATGATAACCTCCGGAGTTGCGTGGTTATGGTGAATGATTAGATAATCATCGACGTACCTGAACACTTCGCAGTTCAGGGATTTGGTTTGCAGATGTCGCTGGATGCCTCGGTCCACCACGGAGAGATAGATCTCGCTGAGACTCGGGGCCAGACAGGATCCGATGCAGACTCCAGCTTTTTGGATGAACACGTCCCCGTTGTGCTCGACCAGTGTTGAGCGGAGGTAAAGCTGGAGGAATTCCAGGAACGTCTGCGATGATACACCGCAGTTGTTCTGGAAGGCGGGAAGCCCGTGCTCCTCGATGGCGTCGGCGACCCACTGCACAAGGAACGGGACGTTCAGACTGTAATACATGTCTTCCACGTCCATAGAGAACATCGAGATGGGCTGCGTCGTCTCGTGGAGGCGGCTGATCGCGGAGACTAGCGCCTGTGAGCTTTGAATCCTGAATGGCTGAGGTGGTGTGAGGATCGAGAGGTGGTTCTGGAGGTACCTGGCGAGATGCTTCTGCCAGCACCCGTTTTCCGAAACTATGGATCTTAGGGGAATTTCAGGCTTGTGGGTTTTTGCTGAGAAGAATAGTGATAGGTACTGTTTGGAAGGGGAGCCCACGGAACTCTTTAGCTTCTGCAGGTTTTGTTTCTCACAAAGTTCCTTCACCTTGGCTCGGAGCCCACCCGATGGTCGTCTTCCCATTTTGACGAAATTCTTGTTTAGGGCAGTGGAGACTTTTTCCTGGAAGGTTCCCCGTTCGAGAACAACGAACTCCCTGTCTTGTCCTATTATCTTCTGGGTGCATTCTACGAGCAAAAAACAAACAGACATGTCCTTGTGCACACGATGTAGCATGGCCACAAGCCTAAAGGAGAAACGTAAAATAAGCTATTCCGTTTTTATCAAACCACTGAGTGCAGCGGAACACACAAAAAAAGGAAGTGCTAAACCTCCTTCAACGTAAATTTATTAGAAAAACAGAAGCCTTTTTCAAAGGGCTGACAAACATTTCTTTCAGTTGTTCTGAGGCATCGTAAAATTCGTAACAAAACATTTATAGTTGCACTCTGCAAGTCCTAATTTTGTTTGTGTAGGACAATATTAAACACAAAAAGTTATTGACCCCTCCCCCCCCAAAAAAAAAAAAGAACTAAGTAGAAACAAAACGATCGACTATTACAGTATAAGTTTATTGTATGAAACAGCTTGCAAAACAACGAAGACGGGAGAGATGAAGTATTCACACAGGACGAGCAAAGTACAAAGGACCAGCGCTGTTTCCTATATTGCTTAAACATGAACCCACCCGCCCACGTTGCCACTCTATTTTTCGTTAGTTTTTTTATGACAAATGTGAGCTACGGTTATTTTGAGAAGACGGCTAGCACTACTTCTCATAATCAATACGTTGGCGGGCGAGGCCACAATTTAGTAAGTATATATTCTCAAAACGTTCTTGGTGGACATTTTTCATACATTACTGAACGAAAACGAAGTTGTCTAGTTCAAATAGACTGACGAAGCGCCTGCCAGAGCCGAAATATTTCTCTTAACTTTCTTCCAAGCTGTCACCGTTTCTTGAACTACTTAGACAGTATTGCTTGACTATATTTCTCGCGAGAGCAATGTAGTCAACCGAAGGTTAGGTAGATAATAACCTACCTGGGTCGAAGAATCGAGGTAGGTTATTACCTGCTCGCTTGTGCAGTTTGACGTCAAGTTTCCCAGCCGCGTAGGTTTGCGCAATAAAAACAAGCTGACAGCTCAACTTGGTAACAAGAGTAGACAAAAAGAAAAAAATGCTTTAAATAAACTCGCAGAAGAAAAATTTTCAAAATTTTCTTGATGCTTTCTCAAGTTCCTCCAGGATCGTTTAAGAAAGATATGGAAATCGCTTCTGAGGCATGACGAATTCAAATCGTTTTTGAAACGTTTAACGGTTTATTTTCACCCGAAAAAGTAAATACGCCCCGAATAGAACAAATAATAAAGAATAAAACAGAAACGCTGCTACACATTTTTGGAAACTCGTACCTCGCGTGTCAACTTTCGCTGGTATAAATACAACATGAAGGTACAAAAAATAAATAAAAACGGGCCATATTTGTATTTTGTTTTGATTTGAAAATCGGGCTTGACAGTTTATTTCGGCCGAGTCCTAAAACGAAAACTTGTCCCGCGGCCATTTTACCGCCACGCAAAAGAACTATTTTCTTAAAAAACCAAAGAAAAAAGAAGGAGTAAGGAAGCTCAGGCGGAAAATGGACTTCGCGAAACTTGACACTTTTTGACACAATGAGCGGTCTACTCAAAAGATGCGGAAGAGGGTTCGCACTTCGGTGGCGATATTTATCACCCTGTCTCGTTGGATAGCCCCTCTATCTCTTGTGGTTGTTGTTATTCGGGGCTCTGAAAAGTATCCTTTTCTATTTTCTCTCTCTCTATATATATGTATAGGGGAGTCTTCGAACGCATTCTGCATTTAAAATAAACGCAGACACAAAGCAATAGCTTTTGAAGATGGTGTGGCTATTCTCAGAGACATCTTTTTTGTGCGATCTCAGAAGGATTTAAGACCGGGCGTGCACAGATTAAATCAGCATCAGGAAGAGCTGTGAGCGCGCAAAGGCGATGACCATTCGCGTAGAAGTGCTACGTCGTGACTTAAAAGGCGTCCGGAATAGCTCCGTGAAAGGAGTAGCCTTCTGGGTGGCAAGGAGGAAATCCTCCGAAATCGAGTGCCATGTCAATGCAGAAGAAACAAAATCTGCCGGAAGCATGGAACTCAAAAGATGATGTGGCTACGAGATATGAGGATCGTGACATAGCGTTATTCAGTTAAACTGAACAAGGAGTTGGGTGTTTTTATTTGTTTCTTGGAGAGGTACTTTAAAAGGAAAAGCGACGCCCTAGTGTTTGGAAACGAAACAAAGGACACTGACGCTTTGAGAAAACAATTAATTTGTCGTAGATCGTAAATTAATTTTTTTTCAACAGTTTTCTGCTTCCTAACCCGGCTCGAAGAAGCCAATATTGGAGTTTGGGTAAAAAAAAAAATTATGATAATGTACTTTTGTAATTATATTTAATCGTAAAACATGTCTGGTACCAGTTAAAAAAAAAGCCATTGCTGCGGTGGTTTAGGAATCAGTGAAGAGCGCATTTGTCATGGCTTGTAGAGCTGCCATTGCTTGTTGTTTTTAATACATCGACGTTCTAGCTTTTTGCATAATTTTTATCACCGAGGTTATACACTGGTGTCATACGCTGACCTAGAAACGCTTAAGACCCTGTTTTCTATTAAAGTAAAAAAAAAAGTCAATTTACTTGTACTGTACACATTTTAGCTATTTCACGCTCAACATGCTATATAAAAGTGGCGCATTTTTGTAGAAGAAACTGCAGTGTATTTCACCACACCTAACAAAGGAAAAAAGATATGTCTGAAAACTCCAAAATCTCCAAACACAGCTAGGTGACGGTGTGCGCGACCGATAAAAATCCTCCTGGTCCTGGTATCAAACCAGGGACCTCTCCATTTTCAGTGGAGCGCTCTACCAACTGAGCTATCCAGGAGTTAGCCGTCAGTAAAGAAAACAAATTTTATCAACCTCGACTGCTGATAAAAAAAAAAACATCGTAGAGGGCGTTACTTTTGCTATTCCCTACAGTGTGCTTAGATATGAAAGTGGCTCCGAACGCTCAATTGGAGTCACGTGGTTTATGGATCCGCGCTTGCAACACGAGGTGCGCGAGGATCATCACAAAAGCATCACTTTTGAATCAGGTTTTGGGAAGTTCTAAAAAAAACTCATTCGTCTGACCCCACCTCCTAGCGATACTTTATGGCGGAGACGCCATAAAGTATCGGCCGATTCGTAGTTTATTTTTGTGTGGCAGAAAACGAGGTTCTGTTTCGTTCCAGACGCCTGGTATGATGGGGTTGATATGTACCCCCCCCCCCTCTCTCTCTCTATCACAATCCGTGCAAACATGACGGTTCCTTGATTGAGCAATAGGCCCGAGATTACCATCGAGGTGTCAGCCGATGTTTCCGGCTCGTCCTCAGCGCTAGTTATCGATGGTCGTATAGAGCTACACCGTGCGCTTCTATGAATTTGGGATGGATGTCATTAGCGGCTCGGAAATGTACAATAATAAAAACCCGAGATTGAAAAAAAAATGAAAAAAATTGGCAACCACCTTGGAAACGCGTAACAATGTAAACCAAAGATAAAAAAAATGGCAGCCAGCTATAACATATGAAATGCACTATAGGGCATGGGGAGAGGGGGGGGAGGGGTTGGTGTGTCACGTGGCGTATATTTCTGATGCTGACATTTAGCGGGGAAACTAAATGGTTGTTTATGTCACGTGGCGTCGACTTTTCCCGCTAAATTTAGCTTGGAAACTGGACTGGTGTCTGCGTCACGAGACGTGAATTTTCACGCTAAATTTAGCGGGGAAACTGAGATGACGTATAGGTCACGTGACGACAGTTTCCCCAAGATGTATAAGTCACGTGACGCAATTTTTCCCGCTAAATTTAGCGGAAAATGCACAGACGGACGAACGAAGCGACTCTATATTGGGATTGGGGGTACCGTTAAAAAGCATGTTCATGCTTTAAAAAAATATTCGCGGGGGGGGGGGGGGGTCATGCGATAAACGCGGTTTGTGTGCACGATTGCCGAGATTTAGCACACTTCTTGCGAACAATTTTACCGGAGTAATATTTTAGGTTTACTATATTTCTTAGTGATAAATCTCGACAGGAAGTTCGGTGGCACAGTGCTTTTCTGTTCGATGGCTCAACGCAGACTACAGCATGGACAGTCACAAACCAAATATACATAAATCCGACATGAAAACATTTAAAGAATCATACGTGTCAAAATGTAAGAATAACAATAAAAAACAAACGAACGAAGAATAAACGCCCAATACCGTTTATGAAGTTAGGGATCGTATGAGTTGGTCGCCTTGTGGTAACAACCGGAAGAAACATATTTCACTACTTCAAGTCAGGCTTGACACGACGAAAATTCAATGAGTGCCTCTTGACGACTGTGCACATGTGATACCCACTTTGTTCATATCTTAGAATGCAGGCCTTCTCACAACGCGAACGACTGTGAAACTTCGGCTATCAACCAAAAATGTGTAAAAAACTTAGTTTTTCTTTTCTTTTTTACTAGTGTTACGAAGTGTCATAAGAAAGTCAATCTTCCGGCCCGAGATTTTCTTTAAAATTGTTCTTAACACACACACACACACACGCACAAAAAAACCTGTATTTGTTTCATTGTGTGTTCTAAACTCTTCTGTATATTCGGAAGTCGTTGTTCAGGAAAACACACACACACTACATCACGCACAGTTTGAAGTGTCTACACAAAAGCGTCCACCCGCCGTTCAATGGTATCGATGCGCATTAAAGTGGGAAATTGGGGGAAAACGAAAGGGAAGACAGCGGTGCCTAACAAATACTGCAGGCCACTATATCACTTTCGTCACGTTAATGGAATGACCCACTTTGCTGTTAATCAATAAATGGGGATGACATTCTCGTAGCGTCAGCACAAAAAATAAAATAAAAAAAGGAAGGGCTTCTTTTGTTACCGACTAATCAGTTTCGGTGGGGAATTCATCACGGCGCATGACGCCGCAGAGATAACGACTCTGAAAGCGCGGCGCCGGTGTGGTCGTCCATTTTTTATTCTTCCATAGTGCTCTCGAAATCCCTGCTTTTGTGAACGCGGCAGTGTCCGTCCCTCTTGCTTTTGTATCGTTCCCGCCCTTTTTATGCCGAGTTTTGCTTCATCTATCATGGCGCCTCTCCGTACGGGTAGGCTACATACCGGAAGAAGATCAAAGCGATTTCTATGCGCCGCGAAATTGAGAGAGATGAGGAGGCGATAGCGCGCAGGGACATCAGAACGCCGAGCTCTTGTATAGGAAAGAGTGGTGGGAAGACCTAAAATACCTAAGCCTAAAAGACCTAAAGATATAAAAGCGCCCCCAAAAAAACAAAGACGACAGGGCGAAGAAGAGTGGAATCAACACAAGGCGCACTCACAACTGGAGTTTACTTAAGAAAACAGATAATATAGGCCGTTGTAAAACACTTATTCGTGAGAACAATCGATGAGACCCCTTGATAAAATCAAACTCTTTCTTTGAGAGGGCAAGGGAGGGCTCGCTGACGCACTCATTTCCTTTTGCCCTAAAATGACTGCGTCAGCGAGTCCTCCCTTGCCCTCTCGGGGAAAGAGTTTGATTTTAATCAAATAATTTCATTGAATTGTTCTTACAGCGAAGCTATTATGTGCTAGGATCTGGAAAAAAATGCGTCCATGGATGTTAACAAAATCTTCCGTTTAAACGGCCCTCAGTCGTTTCGATTGGTCGTACGTGGCAAGTATAAATTAAAAAAGGGGGGGGCGACCCGGGAGAATCGGCCTTTCTTGGCATTATTAGATAGTGAGGTCCTGATCCCTTGTTATCATCCACGGTCACCGACTTATCTCAGCTAAGAGTGCGCTGCGACGAGACTGAGGGCAGAACGCGCCGATCGAACTCTTTCTTTTCGCTTCCGCCGTGCTGATAAAAAAACTTTGCGCTCAATCGAAAAAAAAAAAACTGTCCTCGAGGTGTGCCTTGAAAAATTGGGTTTAGAACTTGCCCATAAGTGACCATAAGGCAAGGATCACTTTAGTCACTAAGAAATAAATAAAGACAATTAAACAACGAAGTCGTGTACATACCTTCATTGAAATCATATGTTAATCGTATAGATCTCGTATAGTTGTCGTAAAGTTGTCGTAAAGAAAACAGCTTAGCTGGTCTTCTATCTTCACGTGAAGTGGATGGGCTCAACAATTATCGAACGCGGTGAATAGATTAGTTGGAGAGCGAGTCGGCAGCATACGAGTACCTAAGCACACGCTTCAAGTATGCTCAAAGCATGTTTGTTTCCTACATATACTACATGCTGCGAACGTTTCTGAAGACAGTTGTTTCCGTGAGCAATATTACATAACCGTCGTACGAAGAACAAACATGCAACGAACAGTGTATGCACACTATCCTCTGCGCAGACACTGTCTGCACACAAGACAGTGTCTGTCCTGTGCGCAGACAGTTTCCACACAGGACCGTCTGCACACAGGACATTTGCAGTGCGAGTACCGCATAATCCGGGGTCACACTAATGACAGTCTTCAAACAGATTCGAGCGCGCAAGGAGTCCGAGGAGAAAATTTGGTGGGTGGCATTTGAACCATGAATATCGCGGTGACTGATGTCTGGCAGACTGTCTTTGCTGCGATGTATAACCAGTGTGACCCCAACTCTAAGCAACGCAGGGCGTTGGGAGTTCCGAGCACGTAACACTCTAAGAAACCTGGAGCGTCTGCTTTCCCACGAAGCGTTTGGGAGAAGCAGTAGCTGCAATCTGTGCAGGAAGCTCGGCGAATTGAGACATCGGGTGTAGCAGCCGACCTCAGTTTCTGATGAATGTCAGCTTGCCCGAGCACAGAGTTATACGAAACGTTCGGAGCCACAGTCGGCGCTAACTTTTTATTTTTACGCAAGCCCGGAATTTGAGAGCACATTCCCTCCATGTACTAGGCGAAAACTGCCGCGGTCATCTCAATCCCAGTACGTCTACTCGATTCGCGCCAGCGAGCATAGAGCAATTTAAGAGCAGAGAAGAAAAAAAACTTTTTGATGTAGATTGTATTACTTCGTGGCACTGGTGATTGTCATTCCGTGGTGATTTCCGGACCGTCGAACACACATTCGCCTCGTCGAGGTATATTTCCTCGCAAATAAACGAGAAAAAACGAAACAAAAAACAAACATGGCGTCGTGTTGCCGTCGTTGCCGCTTACAACAATGGGGACACGGTTGAACCCTAGCTCCAAGCAACTTCTGCGAGCCGGATGACGTGAGAACCCATAGAGAGCAACGCTGGACATGGATTCGTTCTGGAATGTCAAGGTTCCGAACCTTTCCTCCGGATCGAGATTGAGAAACACGGCTGTCGGAAGGCGCGAACGCGGCCAATTAAGACGCTGTGTGCGCATGCTGAGAGGGCACCAACTATACTATGCGAGAAAACGCGGCCGCCGTTGTTCCCATGGGAACGATGGTCGTTGTGTAGCTGAACGGTGCCTGCAGGAACTCGTCTCGGACATGGTGTTTCTTACCGCGTCAAACAAAGCGGTCCCTCGATTTACGCCTGGTGACGTCATAAAAGTGTCACATGCTGTCGCCCGTCGCGATCCTGGCGGCGTCCCAGCAGCGGTGATGCATGTGGCAGAGGCCTGTTATGCTGCGCACTGCGCTCCCGTGTGGCAGTCCACGGAAGCTTCGGCAGTTAGAAAGTTGGGACACCGCGACGACAGCGACACTCGCGTTCGCTCGCGATTTTCGCCAGCATTTCCACGACCAACCTGCCAGGATCGTAATATCCGACAGCGCGACATTCCGGTTTTTGTGACGTCGTTTTGTTGCCACTTAACACGACTACCAGTAATTTTGACAGCAGTCGTCCTTTCGTAAAAGAAGAGTAGTCAACGCTGGCGTCGGTTTCATTCGTTCGAACAGAGTCCTGCACCGCACTCCAATTTTCTTAGAGTGTGGACACGCAGTAAAACACGGTGCTGACTATTTGTTTTCCTTTCTGTACTGCCCTTACATTAGTGTATCCTCCGCAACTGTAATCCGACAAGGCCATTAAGAGATTGCCCGTGTAGTATCGACATTAAAAGCGCAGCACGCGTTACAACGATTCGTCGTCTTTTGAAAAAACCGAAGGCAAGTAGGTTTTATGGACATCGGCTAAGCTATATTTGCTGATTATCCGAGTGTCGTGTTATTGGACGCTTTGCTAAAAGCTTGTAATATGTTGGTTCAGATTTTTTACGCGAATGAACGCAATAGGCAGGCCCTGGAATATTGTTTAAAATGAAACCAACTTCAGGCGACATGTTTAACTCTTTTTCTTTTCTTGCTTTGTTGAATACTTAGACGTTTTTATTTCTCTGAATTTATATGCAAATGCTAAGTATCCATTAGTTGATGCAAAGCCTTAGATTTCAATATTTTTAGGATAATTTTGATACATTTATTAGAAAATATTATAGGTTTATATCCATCGCGCCGTACTGGACTAACTTTTTTCTAATTTTTTCTGATGTCTTTTGGTCATTTTGAAAGTTTTGCTGTTACCCGGATTTGTAATGCCTTTGGTTGTTCATGCGGATAAACTACCGGGCGTTCTTGAACAAGATAATCGTTAACCATTTTGTTCTTAGCCCAAGACTGAGGCAGGAAAAAAAGGAAAGTTTCAAAGTAGAGAGAAATGAACAGTCGAGGACAGGTCTCTAACACAGCTGTGTTAAAGACGTGTCCTCGACTGTTCATTTCTCTTCTACTTTGAAACTTTCCTTTTTCCTGCCTTAGTCTCGAGCTAAGAACAAAATGGTTAACATCCACCAGTTCGCCTGCGCACTCACTGCATTATCAAGATAATCGTGTTTTTTGAGCCGCCTAAATAAATCACGGAGAGCAAAAAGGCCGAGCTTCATGAGAGTGTAAAGCTAAAGGTTGGTATAGAACGCCAAAGCTTGAAAACATGACGTTACTTAAATAAAAAAAAAGTGTTAAATCGACGTTTGCCTAAGTTTAATAACCTAAAAACTAAAATATGATATGGTTGGCGCCTGTAGCGTCTATTCTAGTTAAAAAAGAACAACAAAAACATGCCAGCAAGTAAAAAGTAATCTATTCTTTGCTGACAAGGGATATGAATTCCACATCCGTCCACAATCTGAGTTTTTGCTTTGACAATATTAGGTTTAGGTGGACGTAGGCTCATAGAGACATTTCGTCTTTCTAAATTATCTTTTGATCCAAGTTACGTCGCGTGCTCAAACTTTCGCGTTCTATCCCACCCGTTATAGCCTTACATTCTCACGGGGTTTGAGCTTTCTGCGATACATAGCCTATTTACGCGGGGGAATTACACGGTTCTCTTTTCTTACATACACCCTGCATATGAACGGTATTTTTATAAAACGTTATAGTCACGGTCACGGAGGTCACATCATATTAAATTTTGTCTCTTTGGTCATACACCTGTTGGATATTCTCCAAATGATGTTCTTGGGCACATATCAAACTGCTATTTGATTAACTACAATTGGATGCTCAAAATGAGCCAATCACAATGCTCCTTGAATGTTGTAGCCAATGACGTTTACGCTGAACAACTTCTCAGTGTTACCGCGTTGACGTTCAGTCGGCACGGAATGAAACCCGAACAAGGAGCGCATGGTTTTCGACTCACGCTGAGTCACCTAGAGACGCAACACCGAAGGTTTGGATGCACTGAGCAAGAGTCTAACACATCGAAGGAGGAGCCATCTTCTTGCAGCTCCCATCTGGTTCAGGTGGTGCAGCATCTAGCGAAACCATGCACCCACTGTTCGCGTTGCATTCCGTGCCGACTGTACGTGGTTGACGAATGAGACGGGATATTGTTTGACACGACAGTTTCGAAAAAGATTGATTGAGGGCGTTTATGAGTGTACAGAATAGAGCGGAAGAGTTTGCCCGGCAGCGGTGAATAGTGACATTACTGGTTTTCTATCATATGCCTAGTCTTGGCGTCAGGAGAGTGCCGCATGCAAGAACGAATTAAGGAACTGCAAATTCTAAATTGCGCTGTCCCCTCTACAATCAAAGAACTAATGAAAAAGAACATTCCAATTGTTTATTATTTATGAACTTGGGTTCATTTTTTTTTGTGTGCCCGATATCGTGCAACTTTGACAAATATATGTGCTGACAAAGCCATCAAATCCTTTAGAAGGCAGGTCGTATCAAGCAACACTGTGTGGCATTTATTCCTGTATTTTCTACGTCCATGCACTCAACAAAAATAAATGGAGCGGAATTGACCCGACACAAAATAATTGTCTCGATAAGACACAGCTGCATTCATGAAAATGCAGCTTGAAGATTGAGGTGTAATTCTCGAACGTACTGACACTCTGAAGTGGAAACACACGTCGCTAACGCTCGGCGAAAAGTGCCGCAACACATCCTGTAATTAAAGTTATACAGAAACACGAATCTACGTACGCACGTGTTCTTGACGAGATATCATATCAGGAAGGCGACATGACACTTTTTTATTTTTATTCCTTTTACGTTATAAGCGCAGTCAAGCGAGAAAACAAAACATGCCGTTCCCTACTCGGTGCGAAAATTAGCGATTCTCATGGCACATTGCAATTCTCCCACGTCGCTTATTTTGAAAGGTAATTAGGAGGATTGCCAGGAACAACGACAAAACGCAGAAAGAAAAAGGGAGTGGTATGAGGGAGAGAGAAAGGAGCGTTCCGAATATCTGGAAGAGCACGCGCGAAATTTGGGGCACACAATTAGCAGTAGCAAGTCACTTGGAAGTAAAGGGAAAGCGAAATGGGATGTGTGAAAAGAAACACGTAATATCATAATGACGGAAGCTGTGCACTAAAGCAATAAAACTAAAGTATAAATAACCAGCTCAGCTAGTGCCAAAACCAGAACCCCACCCCACCCCAAAAGAAAAAAGACGACCCCTCCCCCCTCCCCCCAAATAAATAAGTGAGAGCATTTGACCGCAGAAAAACGATTCAACTACCGATAAAAAGGTACGGCTACCAGTATTGTATACAGCCAAATACGATAAAATTTTACCAAAGCTCTAAACCAAAAGCAAGTACAAATAAAAAATGGGTGTATCATACGTTTGCTTGTAAAAAAGGGAAATTTTGTTTTTTACTTAGGTGTACTTAAGGGCGTTATAATTATAATGCGATAAGCTATTACTAAATATCATTCACACAAGAAAAGGGTCGTAGCTCATGCTTTTCTACTTCAATGGTTTTGTTAATAAAACGACCCGTGGCGGCGGCATAGAAAACTAAAAATTATATGATCGTCGACCGTAATGGGCGTCTGAGCTTTTTTTTTTGACCTCAAGTACACGCACATTTACTGAGGCTCTGTCAGCTGGTTGCTGCACAACAAAGTATGAATTGATCGATCGAAGAATTGATGATGCCTAGTTCGAGCTTTTTTACACTCAATTGATACTTTCGAGATTACTGTGATAGCTGCAACTGAGTTTAAAAGAAAAACAAACATACAATATAAGACTTCTTTAATGCGAATGGCACTTCCTTTGGATACTTCACGCACTTTTCGTCTATGTATCTCATCTATCTATCTATCTATATATCTATCTGGCTATCTAACCTCTTACGCGCGGGTCGATAAATAAAAAATTCAGCAGAACCCTATCCTTTGGGAATGATTATCTACGTTAATGCGAATAGCATCAAACGGTGCGGAGTTATGCGCGTTCGTCAGGTGGCCGGCACAATCTAGATACGCCGGCCCACTTCGAGGCGATTCTAAATTTGTTGACACTTTCACAGCCCTGCGCACGATCTCCGCAGCCCAGCACGTGCGTTTGTGTCACTTAGGAAGGCGAGCAAAGCACGCGCCATACGCACAAACACTCAAAATGGTACCGACCAGACTTTCTGGCGTCTCAGCTAGTCTCGACCAACGGTACTCTAAACGGTTGTTTATATACTTTACCATAGGACGCTATTTACAGCGCTGTCACAGCTACCGGTGCGCGCGCGTTCCATGCACGAGGGCTCATTCCGCTCTCGTGAGGCTGAGCACGGCCGCTACATCACCCTCTCCCGAGCGCGGGAGAGGGTGATGCGGCAGTGCTCAGCCTCACGAGGGCGGAATGAGCGCCCTCGTGCATGGGAGAGCGCGCGCGATGGTAAAGATATAAACAGGTGTTTAGAGTTCCTTGAATGACTGCCTTCATAGCTCTGTGGTTAGCGCGTCTGCCTGCTGATCAAAGGGTCAACGGTTCGAATCCCGCCGGCGCCGGTCTTTTTTATTTATTTATTGACCCGCGGCGTAAGAGTGTTAGATAGCCAGATAGATATATAGATAGATAGATATACATAGACGAAAAGTGCGTGAAGTATCCAAAGAATGCTACTTCGCTATATAAAAAAAGACCGGCACCGGCGGGATTCGAACCGTTGACCCTTTGATCAGCAGGCAGACGCGCTAACCACAGAGCTATGAAGGCAGTCATTCAACGCACTCTAAACACCTGTTTATATCTTTACCATCGCGCGCGTTCCATGCACGAGGGCTCATTCCGCTCTCGTGAGGCTTAGCACGGCCCCTAGCTCACCCTCTCCCGCGCTCGGGAGAGGGTGATGTAGCGGCCGTGCTCACCCTCACGAGGCGGAATGAGCCCTCGTGCATGGAGCGCGCGCACCTGCTGTGACAGCGCTGTAAAGCGCGTCCTATGGTAAAGATATAAACAACCGTTTAGAGTACCGTTGGTTGAGACTAGCTGAGACGCCAGAAAGTCTGGTCGGTACCATTTTGAGTGTTTGTGCGTATGGCGCGTGCTTTGCTCGCCTTCCTAAGTGACACAAACGCACGTGTGCTGGGCTGCGGAGATCGTGCGCAGGGCTGTGAAAGTGTCAACAAATTTAGAATCGCCTCAAGAGTGGGCTGGCGTATCACAGAGTGTGCCGGCCACCTGACGAACGCGCATAACTCCGCACCGTTTGATGCTATTCGCATTAACGTAGATAATCATTCCCAAAGGATGGGTTCTGCTGATTTTTTAAATAAAAATCTCACTCGGCTTTGCTGTTACCACTGCCCTCACCCACTTCATATCCTACAAAGGCGTTCCCTTAATATTCCAGGAAGCTTCCATGACGGGAACGTATCGTCGAGTCGCATTCGTCTGTCGCCTCAGCTCTGACGTAAACACTCACGCTGCTTCCGGCACTACTTCGCGGAATCCCCCTATCCTAGCGATGTCCGAAACAACCTGGACGAGTTCTCCGGTTTGGAGCAACGGGTCCACTCTGACTATAGTATCCCGAAATAATTCGGCCCTCCGTCTCAGTCAACCGTCTTGGAGCAACACGAAACCACTTTAGAGTATTTGCAGCTCCGAAAGACAATCTTGCGTGAGCCTATGCTCCTTCATTCAAGTGTTCCTTTTTTTTTACAGTCTTGAGTACGCAACATCAGTGCAAATACCACCGAGCTGAGCACCACGGTGTCCTAGCGAATCTCCGAGAAAGCTTTTGAATACTTTATTCCTTGACTTGGGTGTCGAGGGTACCGTGCGCGCACGTGCTTGTGCCTCGAGCTGCCATTGATGTTGTTATATGTTTGTTTTTCTTTGCACGTTTCTTAAACTGACCCAGACCAAGCTGTGCTCAACGGGTTTCTGAATACTTCATAGTCGAGTGCGTGCTCGAATAGACCGTTTAGCTATAGTTAGCCAAGCTATCAAGGAGAATGCAGGGATGTGTTCCACGCGCCACACGCGCACGCCATCAACGTATAAAAGATTCGAAGCAAATAACCAAAATAAAGCGCTGACGAACGCGCATGCAAGATGCCACATGCTTTAGGTATTTGCTTTAGAAAAGTTACTGCCGCTGAGGCCAGCACATGCGGCGCGTGGAACACCAATTCCTCGCACTCTCCTTGATGCTTCGGTAAGACAGCAATAGGTCTACCGCCTTCGTTTTCTCGTTACGATTTTATAGGGTGTATTCACCGGCGGCCATATCTCGTGTGCGCTAATGCTGAGCACGTGCTGATGGCTAGCTTCCACAGTTATTTGGCAACGTGCACCCCGCACCATCAAGATTGCCGGTCTTGGCAGCCGTATCAATGTCAGCTCGTTCTGAGCATGGGCTCTAAACAGTGACCTCAAATATGGCGGCCAGTGAATACGCCCAAATAAAAAAGTGAAAGCATTTGACCGCAGCAAAACGATTCAACTACCGATAAAAAGGTACGGCTACCAGTATTGTATACAGCCAAATACGATAAAATGTTACGCAAAGCTCTAACCAAAAGCAAGTACAAAAAAAAAATGGGTGTATCATACGTTTGCTTGTAAAAAAAGGAAATTTTGTTTTTTACTTGCGGTGTACTTAAGGGCGTTATAATTATAATGCGATAAGCTATTACAGAATATCATTCACACAAGAAAAGGGGCGGTAGCTCATGCCTTTCTACTTCGATGGTTTTGTTAATAAAACGACCCGTGGCGGCGGCATAGAAAACTAAAAGTAATATGATCGTCGACCGTAATGGGCGTCTGAGCGTTTTGTTTACCTCAAGTACACGCACATTTACTGAGGCCTGCCAGCTGGTTGGTGCACAACAAAGTATGAACTGATTGATCGAAGAATTGATGATGCCTAGTTCGAGCTTTTTTACACTCAATTGATACTTTCGAGATTACTGTCATAGCTGCAACTGAGTTTAAAAGAAAACAAACATACAATATAAGACTTTTTTTCTAAATAAAAAATCTCACTCGGCTTGGCTGTTACCACTGCCCTCACCCACTTCATATCCTACAAAGGCGTTCCCTTAAAATTCCAGGAAGTTTCCATGACGGGAACGTATCGTCGGAGTCGCATTCGTCTGTCGCCTCAAGCTCTTGACGTAAACACTCACGCTGCCTCCGGCACTACTTCGCAGGAATCCCCCTATCCTTGCGATGTCCGAAACAACCTGGACGAGTTCTCCGGCTTGGAGCAACGGGTCCACTCTGACTATAGTATCCCGGAAATAATTCGGCCCTCCGTCTCAGTCAACCGTCTTGGAGCAACATCGAAACCACTTTAGAGTATTTGCAGCTCCGAAAGACAATCTTGCGTGAGAGCTATGCCCTTCATTCAGCGTTCCTTTATTTTTTACAGTCTTGAGTACGCAACATCCAGTGCAAATACCACCCAGCTGAGTACCACGGTGTCTTAGCGAATCTCCGAGAAAGCTTTTGAATATTTTATCCTTGACTGGGTGTTGAGGTACCGTGTGCACACGTGCTTGTGCCTGAGCTGCCGTCATTATTGTTATATGTTTGTTTTGGTACGTTTTATAAACCTAGACCGTTATGCTCAAGGGGTTTTCTGAATACTTCATAGTCGAGTGCGCGCTCGAATAGACCGTTTGCTATATTAGCCAAGCATCAAGGAGAATGCAGGGATTGGTGTTCCACGCGCCACACGCGCACGCCATCCAACCGTATAAAAGATTCGAAGCAAATAACCAAAATAAAGCGCTGACGAACGCGCGTGCAAGATGCCATTTGTTTTAGTTATTTGCTTTAGAAGAGTTACTGCTGCTGAGGCCAGCACGTGCGGCGCGTGGAACACCAATCCCTGCATTCTCCTTGATGCTTGGGCAATATAGCAATAGGTCTATAGTGGGTATTCACTGGCCGCCATATTTGAGGTCACTATTTAGAGCTCATGCCTCAGAACGAGCTCACATTGATAGGCTGTCAAGACCGGCAACCTTGATGGTGCGGGGTGCACGTTGCAAAATAACTGTGGAAGCTAGCCATCAGCACGTGCTCAGCATTAGCGCACACGGATATGGCCGCCAGTGAATACACCCTATACCACGTGTGCTCCTCAAAGTTTGTGAACTACCGTCTTCGTTGTTCTCGTTATGACTGTAATACATATAAATTAGAATTTTGTAGATTCGGAGGAACTAAAAAACAAAATCCGAAAAACATGTTGCCGGTAACTTTTCCGTCAATTCGGATTTATCTGAAAAACTCCGAAATTTGAGGTCACAAACAACAAAATAATAATATTTTTTCTTTACTAAAATTTTTATCAAGACCAAAGAAACTTTATAAGAGCAACAGTACAGTAGGTCCTGAGGAAGTGCCACTTAAGTTTTCTTTGAAATCTAGAACTACTGGCAAAAAATGTTTTTGGCTTTGCCTTTTATCTCATAAAGGTTCTTTTGGAACAACGGGGTATCGTACCCGGACTTCATTGTTTGCACTTTTTTGAATTTGTGAAAATTGGGAACAGAATAAAGTCAAAAATTCAGAAAACTGGGGAATCTAACAAAAATAAACTCCAATAAACTCATAATTTTCAACGAATAATAAACTCCGAAAAAATCATCAACACACACCCTCCGAATGTCCCGTGAAATAAATTCCGAAAACCAGGAATTCCTATATATAGTAAATATAAACTCATACTCCGTTTCACTTTACGTCTGATCGCAGTTGACGCCACCATCCAATAAATGCCAATCAAGCAGCGGCAAAAGCGCAGCGTCATCGAGCATCTCGTTGTCTTTGTGGGTTTGATATCCCAAGCTATATATCAATCACGCACAGTAAATTCCCCCATGATCTTACGTCTTTTTTTTAATACGAAATTTTTAACTGTCCCATGAAGCGAACCGGCGTTATCAGCTTTTGAAGCCGCGCCAAACGGCACCTAAATTCCTCGTCTTATGGAGCGAAGCCTGCAGTCTGTAGCAGCGAATTGACGGATAAACTCCCACTGGCTCGCGCGCGGCATAGTTCATAGGAACGCCACCCCACACTCTATGGCGCCCCGGCCCCCGCCAAGAGGATCAGAAGCGGCCGCGGCGCGAAGAACGGCATTCACGCTTTTGCATTCACAACTCGTAAGAATTGCATAGGCGTCCTCGGAATGTTTTTCTGCGCGTAATTGGATTAGCCGGGGATATCAAAGGGTCAACACGACGAGCGCCGCGATGTCGCACTTTGTTTCTGCTTGATCAATTTCCTGTCCTTACCGTCGGCTTTGGTCGCACTTAATCTGCAATGGAGTATGCGCCTCTTTATACTATAAAGGCCTCGTTGTCTCGGCGTCTACATCATTTCTTTCGTCGCTTTCTTTCCTCATTATGTTTTTGAAAACCGACACCTTCAACGAGAAATACTGGCAGAAAATTTTGGCAGATGCACAAAGCCGAGGGTCGCAGAGACGTAATCTCTCCTCGAAGTATCAAAATCTGAAAACTATGCTCTGGAGAAACGATATAGGATGGTGTTTCCCAGATTCGCCGCCACCTCCGACGCACTGGGCTAGACTGGTGGCAGCTAGTAAAAACCCGTTTGCTCTACTCACGTCTCACTCTTGCTTAGCTCAGTTGGTAGAGCGCTCCACTAGAAATGCAGAGGCCACTGGTTCGATATCAGGGACCTCTCCATTTTCAGTCGCGCACCAGTCACCTAGTTGCGTTTGGAGATTTGTGTTTGTCCTTTGTCCCCCTTGTTCCCTTTTCTTCGAGGATTTCTATCGTTATTCTCGTCCATCTAGCTTGCACCTTCGCGTTAGTTGCATTATCATTATCTCCCCTTCCATTTTTGTTCATATACAGCGAGAATCAAACGGATCAAAGCCCCGTAAAAAAGTAAACAACATTTTTTTCGCACGGTTCTGCCGTAAAATAGATTATTTTCAAAACCCCATCAACCAACATTGGCAGTCGCCATTTTTTTGTGCCCGACGCATGCGATTAGATCCGAATTCTTGCCGAAAGCTGACGCCGCCCTCATGTCGAATAGAAGTGCGGCAACGTTTGATTTCACAAAAACAAAATCGTGAAAGAAAATAAGTGCGAGTTTGTTCTCGTTCCCTGTTTTGTCCAATAGGACGGCCCAGATAACCGCTTCCTAAAGTTTAACTCCATAATTTGTCCTTTCAGGTGTAACCTTTGATGGAGGCAAGCTTGTGTCTTGAGGTTTTGAAGAAACAAATGCACTACCCAGCCGCACCCTTCGTGCTATTTACAGGAAAACTGGGTTTTGAAAGAGTTGATTTTTCAAGTGTATTTGACTCGTTGGGCCTCCGCCGTAGAATCGCCGGTCTGTCAGGCTCATTAGTTAATCCGCGAAGACAAAGCTGTAATTCTAATCTTACCTATAAAAAAATGCCAGTACCTTTGTCCACAGTGCCATACAATCCGTGGAATGGAGTATTTTTAAGGAGCAATCGTGTATATTTCTTCAAAAGATATTAAGTAGTCGTTTTGGGTAGTGCACAGAAGAACCTATTGTTTATCAATTTTCCCTCGTCAAACCTATACACCAACACACGGTTTACAAACAAGGCCGCATTTTGCCCACGCCGGATGTGGGCACTGCTGTTGCGCAGAAACCAGATTCGCACGCTTCTGCGCATGCGCTGGTGTCGACAGCAGCGCCACCGGAGTAGCGTGACGTCAGAGAGTGCGACATGACGTCAATTTGTTTCCCGCCAACTTTAGTGGGAACTTTGAATTGGCGCGTAAGTCACGTTCCGCCATTTAGCCACGCTAAATTTAGCGGCGAAAACCAAGCTGGTCCATTTTCGCGTGCCGCCTACTTTTTCGTGAATCGTTCGCGGTAGGACCATAATCGGCGGCCATTAAGATTTCGCGAATTCCAGACACCTGCATTTAAACTGTTCAGGACCGAACTTCTCGCGTGGCCTTAAATTTCGCGGATTTTCAAGGCATGGCGACATTCAGCGAAATGCTAGGGTTCGCGAACATTACAGGTTTTACAGTATAGCGGCGAAAACCAAGTCATGGTCACATAGTCTCGTAACATCAACTCCTGCGCTAGCTAAATCGTAGCGGCAGAAACGAAATCGATGTACTTGGGATTTCTCACACCAAGAGTAACGAATCGGTGTGTAGGATCATGTAGTCGTCACTTTCCCCGCCAAATTTAGCGGGCAAACGCACAGACGGACGGACGGACAGGCACATTTTTGGGACTACAGGGGTTTCCGTAAGAAAACGTTGCGTGCGTTCAAAAAAAAAAGTGGAAACTTGATAGCACTTCTTGCGCACTAACGAGCCATTCGAGGTATGCGCCTATTCTCATTCATTTTAATTTTGCAATAAGGGCGCGATGCAATCGGATACCGCCGCCCCTCCTCATGCATTATTTTGACGCCTCCGTTCGACGCAAGACGCTTTCTACGCGCCAGCGAGTCCAGAACGAGGCTCCACTGCGTGGGCGTAGCTTGAATGATTGAGTTGGCTGGTTTCCCGAGCGGTTAGGGTTCTCGCGTTAACGAGAAACCTACGGCGTAGTTCACCTCCGCTTGCCAGGACCACACGAGACGCTTTGACTATCGTAAGAGAACGCGGTGTAAGCGTCTCTATTCGTAGCCTCCTACCACGTGAGACTAAGATGATCTTTGGCCATTTGAAGCAGGGGAGGTTATAGACGAGCAGCAGAACGCCGGCAAATCACGGGAGCTTACATCGGCGGTTTGGAGACAAAGAACGTGAAAGAGAGCGACAGAAGAGCGGGAGAAAGTAAACAGACGATCAGGTTAGGGGTGTTCGTTTGGCCGCGACGAGTTTAAAGTTGCTCGAGCGCTTGCCAACTTTATTGAGTTCTATGCAATGCGCGATTCCGGCGTTTTCCTGCAAAGGTAGCTGGAGAAGAACGAGGTGCAGACCTTACGGATGATGTTTTGATGCTTCTTGTGCATGTTAAGGCGTCGCCAGCGACATGGGCTCATCGGGACCGCCAACTGGGGCCGCCGATGTCCTCGTCATTTGCACCGCAGTTCGCAAGCGTACCCGAATAAATGCATGGGACATTTCCCTGGCCGGCGTCCTACATTGGTGAAACCGGACGGAGGAGAGAGACCAGACTCAAAGAACACAAGCGTGACGTCACGTAGGCATCCCACGCGACGCGATTGAAGACTGAACTTCTGAACCATGCGCGGACAATGGGGCATTTTTTTGACTTTGCGGCCGCCCCGACAATGGCGAGGAAGGATAAATGGGAGCACCGAAAACTCCTAAATTCGTGGTTCGTCCGCTAAAACACATCCGTGTGAAAAAAAAAAAAAATCTGCGGCCTTTTTACGAAGTTTACACGGACATTCCTGATGAATAGCGTTGACTTGAGGTTGAACCTTGCATTTGCTTTGTAACTACTGAAGATGCCTCCCGCATGGAAGGCGAAACGTCTAATGAAATTGCTTTTTCTGTTGTGTCAAGAAGGTGCTCTTATTTTAATGTCGTCTCTTGGCTTTTGGAGTATTTTTGCACTTTTCCTCTAGATTATTATATTAATTCCATGATTTGAAGATCACATTAGATTGTTCCTCAAGGCGTCGAGTTAAGGCTATGTACAAAAGTGGCCAAAACGATTGGAAGAATGAACTTGAAAACTAAACTCAAACGAATAAAAAGTAAAACAATCAAATTTTCTATACGATCTGCTAACAAAACGTGTCTGATTGGCGAAACAACCGACTGCCGTGCGGGCGCTTTTGTCTTTGTTCGTCTCTGCACTGAGAGATGAGCGCGTATCTACGACCTAAAAGTCGTTTATTACCGGAGCCGCGCTAGGTTTATTCAACGCCAGGCAGAAACCCAGGCAGAAGGCTGGACTTCATGGGGCGAATATGCTACGAAAACTTGACGGACTTTGCCCGACGGCTTTCGCGCTGCGCGTGGCATTAGCAGAGTGTCTGCTACGTCTGGCGCAAAGCGAGCCGGCCGTCGGGCGAAGTTCGTCAGTTATTCGTCGCATAATTCGCTCCGTGGTGCGATTTATGCGACGAACACTGAAACAAATTGTGTTGTGCGCGTTCGTGTGTTCAGACAGCTGGAAGTTAGGCAGACCCAATGGATGTGTGGCGTTTCCGCTTTGTAGACGAGGCATTTAGCTGGTACAGTACCAATGCTAGCCTGGGGTCTTTAACGTGCATTGCGTAGTAGTCACACACAACTGCGCGCCGGTACAATCGATGCTCATCCAAATTAAAACGGACAAGGGTGAGGATTGAAGCCATAAACTCTGGGTTCTGCAGAGCGAGCTTTCGCTTCACGTGCTCCAAGATGAAATGCGCTAACAAATTTGTCGATCGATCCCCCAGCTAACAATAATTAAAAAATCAAGAAAAACCAGAAAACAACAACAACAAGTCTAGGCACGGTTGTTCGCAGAGCGTAATGTAATTAATGATAGATTAGAAACCGATCGCTCAACCTGGCTTCAGGGGCTGATCGCTGGTCGGATTTTGTATTTTTATCCAGGTTCGTGCACCTAGACGGCCAGATTTCAGCAGCCGTTGCGTCTGTTCGTTTCGAGCCTCTTTCTGTGGCTAGAAACACACACACATAAGCCACCTCGTAAAAAATAAAAAAAAATAAAATAAAATTGAGAGTTGGAGAGAAAAGTAACAGGCTACCTTTATCCCCAAAGTCCTAAAATGAATTAAACGCAGCAGTCAAGGTTCGATCGTTTAAGTTTGTTTCAAAGACATTAAACAGTCGTTTCGAAGGGTGAATAACTACCTACATTTTTATTATTATTCCCGCAAAGTTTAACAGAGAAGTTGACATGTTACAAAGATCACGTGACGTCAATTTACTGGTAAATTTAACAGTCAGGGATAATTGGTGTAGTCTAGGATCTCAGTGACATCAGTTTCCCCGGCCAATTTAGCGGGACAACTGAATTGGTGTATAGGCCGTGTGACGTCAATTTCCCCGCTAAGTTTAGCGGGAAATGCGCGAGCGGACAGAATTTTGGGATTGGAGGGGTTCGCCAAAACAGCATTTCATGCTTTAATATGACAAAACAAAAAGAAAGAGTAAAAAAAAAAAGATCAACATAGAAGCGGAAATTGGTGAACGGCGCAACATCGAAACAAAGGCTCGAGAGGTAGGCAATGAAGTTGACCGAGTGTTTGCGCACCTAGTCATGTGACCTCCGTTTAATAGAGGAAAAGTTGTAGGGCTCACCATCTATCTCCGCAGAAGTTTGTGGCGCGGAAAAGAACACACAACAACAACAACAACAACAACAACAACAACAACAACAACAACAACAACATCAACAACAACATCAACATCAACATCAACATACAACATCAACATCAACATCAACAACAACAACAACAACAACAAACAGAACGAGCGTGGAAATGCAGAAATAAAGGAAATACAAGTGGGTACTCCATCTTTGTATCCCGATACTCCGGGTAATGTGTAGAAATGTGGAAATGAGGATATATGATTGACAGCAAATCCGTCACTTTGTCGTCGTCGTCTTGGAAAAAAAGAACACAAGGAAAATATATTAAGAAAGGAACATATAAGAGTCAACTGATTGCTCCAACGCTGCTTTTTTTTTTCTATAAGCAGGGTAAAAAAAAATCAGAATTGTTTTTTACAATATAATAAATATATTAGATTTATTTGATTCTTTTCAAATTAATTTGATTTATGTTACTGTAGCTAGAAAATAAATGTGATTCTTTATCCTACTGCTATATGTATTTTCAACATGTCAGATTGATTCGCCAATTGGTCCGATCACTGATAATAATGCGGAAGAAATATTAACTGTAAATATCTAATTAACACATTTTTATTGCTGCAACCAGAATAGGAAAGAAAGAACTAGATTTGTTTAGTTAGTTAAAAATGTTTATTGTTTTTTTTTCCAGTTCTGACTAAATTGCAATAGGTGACCACTTTTCTAGTTTTTTTCCCCCTTTCGTTTGTGTTTTGAATTAGGACGTTACTTAGCTAACGAACCAAGTGGAAGGTAGAAATCAAGCTCAACCCTGATTTGCACGGAAGAGCCTTTTTATTTCTCATGTTCAGCCTTATGCAAACGTCTCTTGCTCGACGATTCATTCATTTAAATACAAAACAAATGCACATAAAAATATAAAATGATAGATGAATCATATTTAAAACATAATTTTTGCGCTTCCTTTGGGGGAAGGTTAGATTTAAACCATTATGGTAAAACTGGTCTGACTTGGATCACAATTTAAGTCGTATTTAAATAACAGTTTAAATCAAAACCTGGCCTTAAAAGAACTCTTAGGGGTTCTCCGGCTTGTCCATTTATGCGACTTATAAAGCTCTTTTAAGAACCCCCTAAAAGGGTTCATCGTGAAAAACCTATACGGGGTTTCTTTTAAGCTCCTTTATTCATGCGAAATAAACCTTCATCGTTCAGTTGCCTTTACAGCGCGCCAGGGGGCGATAGTGCTTGAGACAAAACTAGAGCCACTCAATGAGCTCCGCTTAGACCGTAGAGTATCGGCGCTCTGTTCCCCGACATTGTTGTGGGCGCCGCCATTTTGGTACTTGTGCAGAGCAGACGCAACTGCCGATCGTCATGATTCAAAAGTGTCACTTCCTTAGCATTAAATTCGCTGTTAGGAAGCTCATGTAATATTGCTTTTCTCTGCCACGAACCCTTTGAAGGGACACTGACACCCCCCAAATTTTTTTCCTTTTTTGTCAGGCGATTAATTATGGTGTCGGATTACTACCCAATTAATATTTTACTACAAAGTCACGTATTTTTTAATAAAGCCAAAAAACGCAACTGCTCGAAACCGAAACCGAAACACCCGCACCCCACGAGAAGTGGAGAGGATAGAGTGAGTGGCGGAAGTCACGTGGCTACACTCAACCGTGTGGGTTATCTCTTTTTTCTCCGCATGTAGCAGACGAAATGCGTTCGTTCGCCGTGGGATTCCTTTGCAGTTGTGTTTGTTCCGCTCGCTGTTCTGTACTTCAAGATGAGTTGTTTTGTACATTTAAGTGTTGGCAATTAGTAGTGAGTGCCCGTGGTGAATTCCCGTGATCGGCTCCGAAAAGAATACTCCCAAGATGTTGCGTGAAGAGTTGCCTCACATGTCCTGCATCTGAAAGTGGCATTGTGCGGCAGAGTGCACAAGTTTTCGAAAGATCAACGGGTAGGGATCAATGGCTGGCTGCAATTTCTGTAGAACAGTTACGCGAAGCTCGGAAAGCGGACGCTACCCGATTCATATGGTCCTCGCATTTTGTGGAAAGTGACTACATTGAGTTCGCAGGTGTCAAAAAATGGAATCCCATACCATTTAGTTCAGCAACGTATAGTCCACAACAATTGTTTTTTTTCAGTGATAATTGTAAAAAAAGAAATGTAAACATCGCAAAATGCTTGACACAAAAAAGTTACACCCACACCACGAATCGAACCCGTGCGCTCTGCGTGTGAAGCGGACGTCTTTCCACTGAGCTACTGAAGGAACTCTTTGATGCGTAAGTTTGCTGCCGATTTCTCTTCAATACATGCACTGCCGGCTTGAAGTAGGGCAGCACCACGCATAGGCTACATTCGCACCTCGAAAAGAAACCGTACGCGTGCGTATTCAACTTGAAGTACGCATTTCGTGCTTGACGTTTGAGCGAGCGATGTCTTCAGCCACGAGGAGGGACGACGGCTCGGCGACGTCTTTGTGCAATCGGCTTGCTGGTCGGGCGTGTCGTACGGGATGAATATCAGTTCTTTTGATCTTTTTCAAAATTTCTCTTTCGAAGGAAGACAGAATTCGCCGGTACCGTGAACGACAGTTCTGAAGTAGAGGTCCAACGCCCGTCGTCCGCTGCCATCCGCTGGCCCTACGATACGCGAAACGACGCCATGTTGAGAATTATGCAGTGGACGCACAGAATGCTTCCGGTTGTCTGTGCTATCTTTTTGTTTTAGATCAACGTATTTGCAGCTTTTTGGAAGTCACAAAAATGGGTTTCATATTTTTTTTTAAATTTTTAATATTGACTGTGTCCCTTCAATGACCCACGACTTTGGTTAAATTTGGTGGTCTCGTCCAAACCTTGGAAAACGGCCCGTGACCACGGAAAAGAGAGTGAGCGCGACTCAAACCGGCCAGTTCTCGATCGGCAGTTTTCGGGCGGAAAGAAACTGAATTTTGAGCCGCAAATTTTGTTCTGGGTAGTTGGGCTCTCATATGTCACGTACAGCTAAAAACCTCGGCGAGCATAAATGCCCTGTCAGTGTCCCTTTAAACATTTGTGGAGGGCGGAGAAGCGCTTCCTGTGATTTCGGATAAAGCTTCAGATATCTGGCAACCATGATTTTAAGACACAATATGGCTAAGTGTCGTTACTCCGAAGCGTAGCTTATTTACTGGCACTAGGCGAAACCTTTCTTCAGCAGCTGAAAGAGTCTTCGGGACGTCAAAGAACCTTTCGAGAACGATTTTTTTTTTATAGTGCTTGATTTTTGTTTTTTACCTTGTCTATAAATTTACGCATGCCGGCCCGTATAGGCTTGGCTGTACGATCTTTACAAAGGGTCTACTCCCGGTCCCGTCGCAGGGCACCGACAAACAACAAACATTGGTGCACGGTGAGCGAGTGTTGCAAAATGTGTCTTTTGGCGCACCGTAACTCGAGAAAAGGCACGCCAATTAAAATGCAACGTAGAGAATGCGCAGGCAGCACGCAATGACGGGGCAGCCAAGCGCGCGGCGTCATTGGTACTGAGTTCGGTTGGGGAAACGTTTACCCTCCCTACCCGTGGGCGGGTAGGAAGGGTAAACAAACGGACGACCAACCGGGCAATGAAGTTTAGTTTGACAAGTGTCGCAATCTTATGAAGAATGTTGGGCAACTCCGAGTCAACCCGCGGCCGCGATCATTGGACTCGGTCTCAGGCTCGAATCTCCGAGCGCCATTCCGAACTTTGACGCAGCTTTCGTGTACAATCGCTAGGTGTATATGGCCTTCCCAAAGTTGCCCCTTTTTCACCACCAGCCGCGCTGACTAGTAGCCGACCGAGCCGCCTTCTGTTCACTGCCCTGAAACTTTCGAGCAGTCGAACTTGTACACATATCAACGGGTGGTAGCCAGACGGACATACTCAAAGACTCATGAAATGAAGCAATGTTAAAGCCCGTCCGATAAAAAGTTTTCCCGAAGGGAAGAAAAATACTCTTCTCCACCCTCTCATTTCTGCCTCTCCCACTGATATTTTGACGACCGGGTGACTCTTTTTTTGTTGCATCTTGGGGCCGGATAACCTGGGAGCTTATCCCGGCTCATCTGAAGTCCCGGCGTGCTAATTGCTCACAGACAATTTTATACTTTTCAACGCGTCGGTTGTTTTGTAGTGCATGTGTATCGCCATTAGCTCAGGACAATTCGCGCGTTTTGGTTCTGACCACATTTTCTGGAGACGTGAGCTTGGAGCGTAAGCAAGTGGACCTCTTGCAGTAGAACTGGTTCCAGAGAAAGTTTCGCGGAGAGAAAAACAGGCGAAGGACCAGAGATGCAAGTTTCAGGATATAGAAAAATACCACAGTGTATTGAAGCGCCACCAGACAGGATTTTCGGCATTGATGTACAGGTCTGGATGGCGATTGCATCGCCATCTCTTGGTTCAGAAGCCCACTAACCAAGGTTGGGGTTGCACCTTAGAAAAAAATTACAATCAGGGTGTGGCCACGGTGAATTTTACTCGTAAAGCGATTGCTCAGTATGTTTTCAATGCGAATAGCATTCTTTGGATACTTCACGCACTTTTCGTCTATGTATCTATCTATCTATCTATCTATCTATCTATCTGGCTATCTAACCTCTTACGCCGCGGGTCGATAAATAAATAAAAAAGACCGGCGCCGGCTGGGATTCGAACCGTTGACCCTTTGATCAGCAGGCAGACGCGCTAACCACAGAGCTATGAAGGCAGTTTTTTTTTTTTTTGGTAAACAAACACATTTATTTACAGTTATATACAAAACACAATACTATGTACAAATGGTTCACTCACTTGGAATATGATACAAGCTATTTACATACTGTCATTGAAGACCACATAGCATTTGAGTCATTAGTATACTTTTCTCCAACCAGATAACGGTGTTGATATAGGTATCAATTCTGCATAGTTTATGCTGCAAGCTAGAGAGCTTGATTTATATGATGTCTGGGGAACGGCTGAGATTGCTTACAACTTCTTTCCATTCCGTATCTTCACAATTCTTAACCATCCGTTGACCCACTGGTATAGCTATGTTCTTGAAATTTACCCATGAAGGCTTTGCAGCCCCACCTTCCCTGTCAACCTTCCTGGTTTTCCATAGACTGTAAAGCCCTAGAACGACAAGCGTGTCGAGCACACTATCTAGTTGCTCTGAAAAATGTAAATAGCGAAGAAGCTTCTCTTCCACCTCAAAATCTTTCTTCAATGTTCTTTTGAAAACATCCCAAAAGAAAAACGCGTCTACACAAATTACAAAAGCATGTGTAAATGTCTCGGTAGTCTTGCAGAGTCTGCAGTCCAGGGACCATGCTTCCTCAATGCCTCGGGACTCAAGCCACTCCTTCACCGGCACAGTTCGTGAATGGAAGCGAAAGAAAAATGTTTTGCATTTTGGCGGAATTGGCATTCTCTTAATTCTTTTCATGAGGTCCATATTACAGTTTTGTGGAGGATCGAACGGGCTTAGTCGATATAACGGTTCAGGGAACAACGTTCTTAATAGCTGCTTTACTAGACTTATTTTGGAGCATGACTCTAGAAAGGCCTGATCAAATCTCTCTTTTAGGAAATCTAAGGTGTCTGCTACTTCCTTATAAAAACCCCGCAACTTTCCGATCTTCTGCGAGACCACCAATCGGTTCTCAGGTTCAACGTAGTTTGTCAAAAATAACTTCTTACAAATTTCAAGGAATGGGTGTTGTGGTTTCTGGAAGAACTTCCACCTAGCAATTAATTGCCTCACAAAGATATGACCTAGGCCAAGACCACCGTCTTCTATAGAACGGAATAAATTAGATCGTCGCATCGGTTCATAGGAAGACCTCCAAATAAATGTGGCAAATATCCTATTGAACATATTGACCGTCGTCCTTGAACAGTGTAGGACCTGGAGGAGGTACGTCAGTTTCGACAAGAAAAAGATGTTGCAAACGGCAGCTCGGCCAAAGATTGAAAGGTACCTCATGTTCCACATGCGCCGCAGCCGATTTAAGGCTGCGGTCCCACGGCGGCCATCTTGAACAAGGCGTTAGTTCAACCAATAGATGGCGACACGCACCCGTGGGGTGGCCGAAACATTGGTTCACGGTGGGATGGCTCGAGCACCATCACGTTCCCCTCGTGGCCAATTGCTGGACGCCGCTGCCAGCTGTGCTCAGCTGGCGCTCAATAGCGTGGCCCAGCAAACGAATGTATGCGAGAATTTCAGGCTTTGTATAAATT